>JAXRJS010000085.1:7500-25000 GCA_037127375.1 Dione juno | reverse complement strand
GCTATTAATATACAGGCTATAAATTATAATATGTTACGTCACTCGTTTCTATCTAACCCACTGTGCCTGAGATCAGTGTTACTTTGGGCACTTATAATGAGACATATATAATACACAACTTTTAAACTATTTCACCACGGGGTAGGAAACCGGGGTAGGAAATTAAATATAAATACGTATGTAAATACCTAATAATTCAATATAAATAATGCCACTATAACCATAAATCACACCAATGTACACCAATTAAATCCACTTATAGCCCTAACATTTATTAAGTAGGCCCTACCTCTGCCTCTACATTACACCTCTCGTAGGTATTACGCACAGTAGGTAGGTACTTTGTTCAATGAGCGTGGCAATATATAGTCGAGTTCACGTTTAGGGTCACAGTGCGCGTTAATTGTCCTCTTTTAGAGGTCCACTAGGAATTATGTGTTTTTAAAAATTTTACGCTATAGTACTTTAGAAGTGTAACAAACTAATAATAGATTTAAAAACTAACTGGAAATAAAAATAGCTCCAAACTGTATCCCGCACATAAGAAGCTAGGCAGTGAGAATTTAGTGTTAAGTATGTAATAAGCTCCGCTTCCCACGCACCACCTCATTTGTTGACATCGTGTGTTGAGTGGCGGAACTCAACGCCGCGCTTTGTCTTGGTAACTGAGTTACTGAGACACTTCTACCACATTAGCTGCGGGTTAAAATTATATATGTATATATATATATATATATATATATATATATATATATATATATATATATCTATATATATATATATATATATATATATATATATATATATATATTTATATATATAAGACAAGCAGCAATCATTTAAATAAAAAATTATTAAACTTTAATAAGCATTAAACAAGTGTATTGACCATTTAACAGCAATTAAATACAAATGTATATCTCTGAGTGTAACTTAAAATTAAATTAAATCAATCTACAACACCACATTAAACCCTAGTAATCTCGCACAAGAGAATCAATCTCTCTCATTAGCACACAATGAGCATCTGCGTTACAACCGATCGCACCTCCATTGTTTGGACATTTGTCATCGATCAATGAACTTTGGGAGAGTGTTTGTGAATGAAATGTGAATGATAAATAAATTCAAGTTAATGTATTTGAGATAATTTAATACAAACATTGTTTAACCGTTCAATAATGTATGGCAGGATACTAGAATAAAAAGTGAGGAAAGATTTTAAAAATGTCTATATAGACATATTAGAGTTAGAGTTATAGAGATAATATTAGAGTTTAGCAAATAACTATACATATGACAATAAATTGTTTTTTTTTTAATTTATTTATTCAATTTATAACAGTATGACTTCAAAATTAATACTGGCAATAAATAATTCAACATATGCCATAGAAGAGAAATTAAATTGAAAACAATCTATGAAAGTATCGATTAGGTATAGTTTTACATGAAATTCTCTTCAGTGTAAATCAAGCTACACTCATCGTCTTTCAACTACACACTGTACGTCATCTCACGAGAACTTGAGTTAGATATTTATGAGAGAAATCTATTTGTTCATAATAAACACTAATGTAAACAACTTACTATATGAGGACAAATAGTAAAAGCGTGCCGCCCTTAACAATTTTATCTCTCGAACTTTCCGAGAGGCGATATAAAAAAAAATATGAGAAATAAGACCAAGTGTGAAAGAATATTCCTTCATGAAGAGTTCCGTACCTATTATACTTACATTTATACAAAATATCATTACCATTTGAACCTGCTTTGTTTTCCATAGTGTTTGTAAAAATAATAAAATTATATTTCAAATTTTAAAAAACATGCTCTATCTCATAAATAGCGAATCTATCTTTCTATCTACGTATCTCCCATATTTTCGTTTCCGTTTTAAGGGCTACGGAAATCATAATATATTACTATTTTTTCTCCATCACTAAAGTTATCTGTCAAATTAGAAATCCTGTTCTTTACATTGGGTGTAAAAAGAATTTCTATATTCAAAATAAGACACCCATATATTATTTGAAGCTGTAACCATCTCTGACAGCTCAAATCCTTAAGGACGAACTTAAAGTCCATAATTGTCTTTGACATTAACTTATTTACCACAAATACCTGCAACTATTACACAAATACATAAAAATGAAAGCTTCTAAACCAAGTAAATAAACTCAAGTAGCAACGCAACCTGTATTTCAGTTACAAAAGCTCTACAAGTAACAATGAGACGGCCTTGACACAACCGTAGTCAGCGTTGCCAATTAGAAGATAGACGAGTCGTTTGAGTACTGGAAAGATATGACGCCATTTTAATTTTATACGAGATAAAGAAGAAGATGATGGAGAACAAAATATAAATGTACCCTTTACTTGTAAAGAGAAAATATGTTAATATTGCAAACCGACATAAGGTAAGTTATACATTTTAAATGAACTTAATAAAATATATGCTAAGAGCTGTAGTACGCAATTTCATTTGAGGTTTTTTTTTCCAGAAAAGCCTGTCTTAATGCTGCCCTACACTACTAAAGTTCCAAATTTCAGGTTTCTACGCCGCTTCATTTCGCTTTTAGTCACTCTATAACGGATATATATATGTATATATATATATATATATATATATATATATATATATATATATATATATATATATATATATATATATATATATATATATATATATATATATATATATATATATATATATATATATATATATATTATATATATATATATATATATATATATATATATATATATATATATATATATATATATATATATATATATATATATATATATATATATATATATATATATATATATATATATATATATATATATATATATATATATATATATATATGCTTAAAGATTAATCTAAGTCTAAACATAGAAATTAGAAAAATCTAATATTTAAATTTAAAAACTAATATACGTTTACTATTAGAAAAAAACTAGTTATATTTAGCTTAGAATATTAGTGAAAAACAAAATTATTGAAACTCAATTGTATTGATTCAAACTTTTCATCTTCGCAAGAAACAGGTCAAGTGCCAACTCGAGCCAAATCATCCACATAAATTACAGCCACATAAAGAACACAAACACATGTATAATAAATTCGGGTCTTTCGTTGGTATACTCAGCAATAGCTCAATATTTTTATGATTGGTACTGAAATTTGTAAAAATAATAATAATAATTGCATCTTCTTTTTCCCTTCAGAGTTAATTCTCACTTCCAAAACAATATTAAAAACACTAACTATGAAATTTTTGAAATATTAATATACGAGTTATATTATATATATATATATATATATATATATATATATATATATATATATATATATATATATATATATATATATATATATATATATATATATATATATATATATATATATATATAGATATATATATATATATGTATATATATATATCACTTTCTTCTGCTATATATGTATATAGGTATGTACAATACATAAATTAATATAAATTGCATCTAAGAGATAAATGTTAATGACACGACATACCTAGATGCAGGTGCTGGAAGTACGCCAGCTAGTATGAAACAATTACATTGGGTTCAATGGCACTTTATCATGTCGCCTACCTGTTGGCTGCAGCCTTGAGTTCTAAATACGTATTGTATAAGGATTAAACGTTTAAGCACTATGTTTTTATTTTTATGCACTTATCCATATTTTCCAGAGTAAGCACAGAGAATATGTTTAAGAATATATATATATATATATATATATATATATATATATATATATATATATATATATATATATATAGATATATATTTCTAGATTCACGCAGTGATAGAAGGAAACTAGGGTCAAAACACTGCGCTCGCCGCAGTCCGACTATCAAGGCACTGGGTGGAGCTCAACGCCACGCTTTTACAAAATGAAAATGAAAATAATTCATTTTCCCCACGTGGGAATTAAACTCATAAGCCGTCGTGTTTACGTAAACGCTATGCATCTGCGCCACGACGGTCCTTAATAATATTTTTTAAGAGGATGATATATATGTGAAATAACACTTTAGAATAATAAAATATTTTCTGATGATCAATCGTTCTGTGCTGTACTTGAACTCATAACCATCGCGTTACATACTAACTCCATGACGGTGATGTCTTGTATATATTATACTAATAATTTATTTATATACCTAGTGGAAATAGTGCAGGTTGGGGAGGACGGGTGGGGGAGATAGATCAGATAGATGATTTCCCGGGATTCCAGCGGGGACGGGAAATTTTATTATATCGTCCACGCAAGTAAAATTCGAGCTCGTGCATTTACCTCATTTTTATTGTCGACATAATAAGGTATCACCATAAAAGTGACCTAAACCGTTTTTCTTGTTTCTTGTATAATTTTAATATACAAGAAACAAGAAAAACGGTTTAGGTCACTTTTATGATGATACCTTATAATATGAATAAATTAATTATAAAATATATAGATATTTTGCATACACGCGTATATAATATGTAAATAATTAAAATTTGAATTTAAGCCATAACAATCAGCTTGAAAGTTCAAAAAAATAGTACCTAGTAAAACCAATCCCTAATTTGGGACGAATAAAGTTTTCTCATTTCTCCGCTATAATAAGACAAAGTTCGGTGTTAATGTCCGCCACTCAACTCATAATATCTCTAATATTGGCAAAATCCAATAAATGGGCGTATTATTAAAAAGCTACAGCTTAACGAGCTACATATTTCGATACTCTGATACGACTGACATACCCGGATGCGATCGAGATATATATATATATATATATATATATATATATATATATAATATATATATATATATATATATATATATATATATATATATATATATATATATATACTATATATATATATATATATATATATATATATATATATAATATATATATATATATATATATATATATATATATATATATATATATTAGTTAGTTTACATTAAAAATATGACAATAACGCCTCTACGGCTGTATATATATCTAACCCATCTCCCTAAAACGGAAATGAAATACCACCACACGAGTTCCGGTATCTATTAGATTACAATACCAATTACCTCACAATCTCCGGCCGCTATCGCGTTAGCGTCGGCTAATGGTTCCAGACTGGCAGACTGGCAGTCTGTAACAATAATTCAGTTATCTTTCCATTACTTCAGCCAGCGCTTTCTGGAACGTGTCACTGTTCAGATTTCGTAATAAGATACAGATATTAAATGTTCTAGAGCTTCTTCCTGCTCCTTTTTTACACAAATTAAAGATTATTAAACTACGATCGTAGTTTATTTAACGTTTATATTTATTTATTAATAATTTGTAGACACCATTATAGCTATATTGTAGTATTTACATATGTTGGCAAAACTAATTTAAAGGAACTGCTCTCTCTAAACTAGATAAATGGTCTGTTCTTGCTTCTGCCAGTATGTCTTTCCCGTAACGCAATTGATCTAATATTTCAAGTAATCCATTCTACACTTTCTCTGTACAATAACACATATCACTTGTTATTAGAGAGTATTAACAAGACTTTTCACGGAGCCTACATTTCCCTGGGTGGTTCCCGTAAACCAGTTCACCTATTAATAGGTCATGTTCCATCTGTAGCGTTATCGATTGGCCCGGGATTGGTCCGGTCAGTTTCAGGTCAGACACTAATTGTAGTGCACTTGCCAGTATAACGTTATCCTACAAATCTGATAAAATTGGAGTAAAGCGGATCTAAAAAATACATCTATTAGAATCTAGTGAAATCGTTTTTTATACTTTAAGCTTAAAAGCAATCTCATACCTCAGATGGTGTGAATAATTAGTGCCTTTCTTTAATATTGTATTAATAATTCCTTACTTTATGGAGAAAATATTTGCAAAGGGTAACAGATTCAAATTTTCCTATTATTAAGCCAGAGACTATAAAAAAAATTTACATTACAAAACTCCAAACATGTCAACACAACACCCCCACAATAAAGAGCCAAACGGGCCAATAAATAAAATCCGTATCTGCAATATAAAAGTTTGAAAGGCGTTCCTTCAAAAAGCAAGTCTATATTGTTTGCTAAATGGGGCGGGACGGGACACGCACCGACGTTTATTGATCAAACTTGGACGTGGAAACTTGTTCATATGAATGAAACACGTGATTCAAAACTTGTATAGGATATACTAAAGCGAGAAATCGTTTATCGACTTATATTTTCACAATATAGACTAGCCTTGCCTAGATTAAAAACAAAATATTTATATCATGTACAACGTGTATTTAGAGCAAATCTAAAATAATATCTCACGCGCATCTCACATAGTTCTAAGTAAAGATATTCGGGAAGAAGGTACCCAAGAAACGATTATATCCTTCCGAGTAGGATTCGAACTTCAACTGCCAGGTCCATGTGTAGAAAGAACTTGGCCTTGATAGACTGTGAGTTGATAGTGAAACTCGACGCCACTTTATTTTATTCTTTGGATCTTTGGGTTTCATTTGAAATTATGCTTTTCTCTAAGAGGAGACCCACTGCACCATGATAAGAGTGTTAAATATTCTTACATTACATGAAAAATGTAATCGTAACATCTACTAGTAGCGTAGACTTTGTTTATATATACTTGGACCGATAAAGTACGATTGCCCTTTTGTAACGGTGATAAGTTACGCATAATAAATATATCGATGAAACGTTATTACTCATATTGTAATACCAATCACTTTCCCCTTCCCAGGTAACTGGGAACCTAGAGTCAAGACACTACTTTCCTTATCTTCCGGGCCGTTGGGTGTTGAGAGCGGAACTCTATACCGCGCTTTGTTTTGCTACCAATAACCATGAAGAAAACGAAAATAACTCATTCTCCCCGAATTGGAATCGAATCCACATCCTTCGCGTCACTTAGGTATAAAATAATCTAAAGGAAGTTGTCTAAATAGACTGAGCTTAGATTTTTTGTTTTAATATAAATCCATTCAAGATACTGTATCTACAACTACAGTATTTCTGATTTATCTAAAAACAAAACCACTCAGGCCCTCCATTACTTTAAACGCTACAATAACAGTACCCGGTTCACAAGCGACATTTACAAAAAATAAAGTATGGAAAAAAGTAATTAGAGCCTATGACAAGTCGCACGGATCTTTGTTCAAAACGGAGTTTATATAAAAAATGCTGAGTGTATTCGTCGACGTGGTGCAGTAGACCTAGACGCACACTGGCGGGTCGTCACCCTTTTAAACAATGTCATTTATAACATAGTGAAAAGCCATTTGATTATAATTTGTATGTTTGTATGTAATATGTAAGCTTATAATACGGTGTAAAAAAAATACTAGAAAACTTTAAGTCTTGGCTCTCTTTAGTTTAGTTAATTAATTTTAAATATATATTACACTGTTGGGGTCAGTTACGTAAGTGGAAATTATTATTTCTATAATATAAGTTCCAGTCTTCCAGTCTGTTCAGGTAACGTGCGATGTACAATTCTCTTTCCACGTATATTATATTTAAAACGCGTGCAAAGTCGGGGATATCATTAGGCTACCTGTATATATTTCGTTGTTTTGATATTTGTTGTATTGAGTAATAAAAATCTCCACAGAAAGATGCTGACAGCAAAAAAGTGCTTGGACGGTATCGAACCAGCCCTTTCGAGCCTCGCTACGATCAATTTTTAATACTATTTTCTAAAGTATTATTTATTATTAATAGACTTATTAGTATTTTCATATGAGACTTTATATTTTTTCACTAGACCATTCAATCTCTCTTAAACTCTCAATAACCGAACGCATGAATAAGTGATGCGTGCGGCGAGCACTGCTGGGAACTTTCAGACTATTTGATTTTTAAATTTATGTTAACAAAGTTTAAACTTAAAAAAAATATTTGAACAAAGTATCATATCTTTGTGGAATATTAGGTAAATATTTAAAAAAAAATGTATATTAAGGAGAGAAAGGAGATATTTTTATTACTTTTTATTTTTTAATTACTTTAAAAAATAAAAAAAAACTATTACTTTACATAGATTTATATTTTATATATACTATAAACAAAGAACTATCGAATAGTTTTTTAAACTATTATAGTATATACGAATTAGACAAAAGCGGAAATATTTAATTACGAACTAATACCATTATATAAACATATAATTCAATAAATGAACAACTGTAACAAAACAAATAATGAAAAATCAAAAAGAGGGAATTTCAAAAATATTCATGGTGTCCATAATAAAATGTAATTAAAACCCCCATGTCGCACTCCGTCCTGTGTCAGCGGAGTTCATGTAAAAAGTGCTGACTGCCTATGGTGCTTTCGTTAACGACGCCATGGTGGAAAAGTTTAATCACCTATGCATTATAATATCACGCTATTACATCTAGTAGTCTCGGTATACGCTATAGTAGGTTTTATTTCAAAATTTCAAAGTGTAATAAAACGTTTTTGCCTATATTTGCTAAAAAAAAAAAAAACATGTATATTCTGTCTGGCTCCTCCGCTTCATACCAGACAGACAGATTGTCTTTTGTTGATCTTTATAAATAAATAAGTATGTAATAATGTATGTACATATATGTCTCTAGATTATTAAAGACAGTGCTATTGTTAGAGTTTACTCCAGTTTTTTTCTCGTTTGTTTGCACCTTAACGCGTACGCGTGTGGTAGCAGACAGTCGGTTGCGAAACAACGCTCCACACACTGTCCGGTGAAACTAACCAGACTGAGAAAACGTTTTCAATTTTTTCATTCAAAAACACACTGTGCGATTTCGACCCATTTATATCAGTTTCAAGTTAAAATAAGATATTTAATAATGATCAATATATATGAATATGAAGTACTTTAAAAAAATCTTTGTAAATTTTTTAATATGAACGAATGATGCTATAACCATAATATCAGTTTAATTTTATAATATACATATTATTATTATAATAAATAATATTTGTATTAACAATATGAATCACAATGAATGATGAACATTTGATCTTTGACTTGCGAGTATTACAGAGAGTTATAGCTTTAACTAAATCATCACTATAAATACTATCTATATACAATCACACTAGTATTCGCAGTGTAATGAGTAATCATGTAGGGCACACTAGGGCACACTAGGGCACACTAGGGCACACTAGGGCACACTAGGGCACACTAGGGCACAATAGTAATCGTACTAAGGTTAACAAGACATGTTACTGTTAAATTTAATTGATCGTTGTCTGGACATGAAAGATATATTTAAAAAAAAGGTCAATTGTCATTCAAATAAAACCCAAGATAATGATTTTGAAACGTTGGTCTGTTTGTCTGTGCGTTCGTGCCCGCTTATCTCAGCAACGAGTTGACCATTTCAAATGCAATTTTCACAATTTAATACATACTTACTTCACTTAAAATTAAGTAGCAACTTAATTTTATATTTCAAGTATATTTCAATCGGTTATAAATAAAAAAGATATATCAATTAAAAATATTTTGTACTGGCTGAAACTTTAAATGAACTTTACCACGTAGACAAAATTGCGGGCGCAGCTAGTTACATATATAAGTATGTACCTGTATATAGGCCATTCCTCCCTCCTCTATTGTAAAAGCCTACAATTAGTAAGCACTAGAAATAAGCTCTTACAATACAAACATATATGTATAATAACAATGGACAGTTTTCTCTCAGTAATTCTACATATGTATAATCATTTCTAACATTTTATACCAACATATTTTAATTCCACAAAATAAACAAGCACTATAAGCAATATACAAAAATTATACAAAACATGAATTAAATAGAAGAACTACGTAAAAAAAACAATACAGCCTAATGACAACGCTCGTATAAACATCACTTCTAGTGCTCTGCTATTAATGACTGATAACAATGGAACAACGTGTAGCGACACACAATGCTATTGAAAAAGCCATTGTACATGACATGGTGCTCAAATTAAAAATAACATTTGCACTGGAGCTTTCAAGTTAGGCATGGATAAATCCAGTTAAGAAACGCTCTAACTGAGATTTTCAAATATATACATTTATAAGTATTTGTATCTGTTTGTTTAAAGTCATAATATTAATTAATTTAAATTTCCCATAAAAATTTAATTATAGAGGTTAGACCTTTTTTTCTATTTACAACCTTAAATTTTATGCTATACATACTAGGTACACAGCCTACGCAAACGTCATTATGTGCTTAATATTTTATTAACAAACAAGGGAGCTTAACATCTAATACCTTGAAATAGAGCTCATATTGCAAAACATTATAAAACCACATAATTTCCCAACGCTGAGTGTATAGCGGTGGAGATAGGCACGCTTCCGAAGGAAACGGGAAAGTTTGTAAAATTCATTTTCTTTTTGTATGGAACTCGGCCGAAGGAAATTGTTGTACACAAAGTATTTTAATAACATTCGTATAATAACATAAGCCGCAGCAATTGTTACATACGGAGACATAGTGTGTGAGTATATATTTGTTTGATAATACATATATTTTAACTTAAAATATCTTACAAAATATAATATAATAGATATGTGTTACTAATATAAGGAAAACTCCGCACCGTTTGGCGCCCCGTTCCCTCTGGCTGCCCCGTAAGGGATAAAGCGTTAAGCTTTCTATATATAAGAAAAAATCATATCCATTTTAATTTTGTTCTATATGGGAAGAAAGATCTATATTTTATCTTTAGATAGTATAGGGACTATTTAATACAAACTATCTCGTCCACCACAAACCCCACCACCAGACACTTCTACTTTTAAATCCCTTCACTTTAAGAGGTACACACACTTTACTTTAAATAAGCCATCGAGTAAACAAAAAGCACAATTATCTTACATTCTTTCGCGTCTATTAAACGATTTTTTTCTCAAAGTACGTACTTACATTATTCTGCTCAAAAACTGAGTGAAGTATGCGTGATGCGTTCAACATAAATCTGTGTTAATGCAACTGAAGCCGGTTTGTCTTTTGTGCGTCGGCCTGTTTACGTTTACCATTTACAGTTGAGACCCCCAACTTTATTCCCTCGCAAATAAATACTAAATGCTTTGTTTTTGGACTATTGATTATGATATTAAGCCTGTATTGCCCTGGAAATAAGGTGTATATTCTAACATTTGTATCATTCAGAGTGCTGTGGGGCGCCAATCTCGTCTACCAACCACGGTACGTTACACACACACACAAAAAAGGGTAGCGAGAATGTAGAGACAAACCATGGGCGGACTTATCGAAGGTATTCAGTCTGCAGCAACAAGTGTGCGGCAGGATTTATTTATAACAAGCAACCATTTTTTGCAACTTTTGCGAAAAATTTCATGTTCGAGTACTTGTGTAAGGACCAATTTTCTCAGTAAACCGTAACCTACATATAAAGTAAATATATTTTAGTTAGGACATTTAATAGATACTAAAAGGATATATATATATATATATATATATTAATATATATATAATATATAATAATATATTATATATTATATAGTATATATATAGTATATATATATATATATACTATATATAATATATATATAAGATTAGATATTAAATATAAAATGAACTTACAACTAAGTAATACCTTCAACAACCCGAATTAAGCTCAATAAGACTCCAAATTACCTAAATAAAAAAATAATACTTCAAATTGAAAAGAACATAATAAACTACTTCGTGTGATAACGGTTCAAGTTTAACGAACTCAACGCACTCATAGGCCATAGAATCGATAAGCCGCCCATGATAAATAGACAGTAAACAAAATGGTGACATAATTTATGTTATTACTATCTCATACTTGATAACGGTTCGTTAAAATAATATTCGAAGCAAATTGATCTCGAACAGTGTCTACTTATATAATGATAACGATTCGGATGCTGCGTTCTCAGATGTCATCTGATTACTGAACTCTTGTCGACAGATTTATAACGGTTATGATATTATAAGTTTTATATTGAGATAATAAATATCCAATTGATAGAACAATGTTTTATTAGGTTTTCTTTGATAATTTACTAGTATAATAATGAGTATTGAGGCATTTGTGGCTCAGTGGGACAGCGTCTGAATGTAAACACGAAGGTTGAGAGTTCGATTGGCCTTGAAGGGGAGAGGACTTTCTTCATTCACTCGCTCTGGTAAGACAGCGATACAGTAATATATAAAATATAAATGAATATTAAAAAAAAACATATTAGCTATATACTTAACTTCTTCATAACATTTAAAGTTCATAGTCGAAGTCCGCGTTGCAGATTGATACTAAACGAACAATTGGGGCTAATAACTGACGCCGACGCAATGTCAAGAACGGTATTCGGTTGCGTAACAATCATAGTTAATAAATGATATTATATGTACTAATTATACCTAACAAAGTCAATCGTCAGTCAAAATTCAATGTCCACAGAGTCAATATAAGCCACTAACAGTGATTCTAATTTTTTTTTATTATAAAGTTAAACCATATTAAAAATGAAAGTAAATGTAATATATTATGATAAAAACAATAAATTACGTTTAAGAATGATCAAACTACGATTTTAAAAGTTTTACTATAATAGTGAATATTAATTCGTATGTTGTCCATACAAAGTGACAATGGCGATAAGAGGCTGGCACAGCCATAACTGAAGAACTGAAGTGAACTGGACTGCGAATATTAAACAAAACTTATATATATTCGTCTATCGACTTGTTATTGGCGTCGCTCAATAACATAACTTTATTATCCATTCACCATATTAGATCATCTATGATGTCATGTGAAATTACTAGCGGTCATTGCAATATATTTTTACGATTGCAAGTACTTTGCAATCGTAAAAAAATATATATTTTTTTCATACATTGTATGGTAAGCTAGAGATAAATATTTTGGTCTTACTCTCCGCCTTTACATTTTTTATTCAAATAGATTTTTGTAAGCATTTTGAACCGTCTCGGACGGCTTCTAGGAAGTTCTTCTAATAAGTTAAGCTAAGCTATAGATAAACTAAGTAACACTAATTTCACATTTTCATTATTTATCACTTACTTACGTCGTTATAATTATAATATGATGGCTTTGGGTATTCTTGAATGTTTGCCGTCAAAGCCTATTCTGTGAATGCTACATTTTTTTATAAGTTAATATTAAAATAGTATCCATATTACATAAATTTTTTTATAAGTTAATATTAAAATAGTATCCATATTAATGACTGTTTAAGTTTGTTTTAAGAGAATGACGGGAGATTCATATTTGTTTATTGTATACTTAAATTTCCTTGTAATATAATATAAATAAAACGTCTATATTTCGTTATAGACACTCTATTTACTATTTGGAAATAGTAAGTTGGCGTTAAATAGTTATATTTATTTTTTGTTTCTATCGTATGAAATTCGGGTACAAACAGGGTACGTGTACTAACTAATTGTTACATTCCTTAACATATTTATAAAGAAACGAAAATGAGAAAATGAAATAAAACAAATCGAGTATTTGTTTACACGAATGTTGAAACTTAAAACTATATATGTACTTAAAATTTTATTATATTTCTAATATTCTACAGATATAAAGATATTGAAGATATCGTGTTACTAATTGACTAAAAGAAGATATTCAAAGTCATATATGTTCAATATATATATTATATTTTATTATAATATGATAACAAAATGTCCATAAAAGCTCTAAATACGATCACATCTCATTACGTCATCGATACAGATACGTTTAAAAAGCGCTATCAGCGCACAGGGAAGCCTGGGCCTGAACAGGTTCGCCGTCTAAAATGGTGTTCATTCAACCGTTCCTCTGCCCTTTTACAGAGGTCACATATGTATGTCCCCTGTACATTTGTTATAAGGATATTATATAACAATTTTATATACAGGGTAATAAGTGATCGGTCATTATGCTCTCTGCTCTGTTTTCCGCGTAGTTTAAAATCATGACGTGGCCTCGAATAACCGAAGAAACTTTAAGATTTTAAGCAGTTTCAAAGTATATAGATATAAGAGTAAGTTAATAATAACTTATAAGATTTTTCTTTAACTTCACTTTTCTTTAACTTTATAGCAGTGTAGTGAGTGTCAACCTAGTGTTAAGATTCTCCGTTCCCCACTTTTCGCTGAACTTTCGAGACATTGCGTTTCAAGTACTATACCATCCCACTGTGCCGTGACTAGCTTATAAAATATATAAAAATATAAAGGTACTGTATATTCTTCTAACAAACGAAAAAAAGGAAGTGTAAAAAATATTGATAGCCAATATAGAACCATAAAGCCCCACCAACATAAAACCCTAAAACTTCTCATACGTTCAAAAAAAAAAAAAAAAAAAAAACAACAACAAAAGAAAAATTCCACAGTAACAACAACCATATTCCATTATACAACCAATTTTGGCGAATCACATAATATATTTAATACCATCCCTCCGTTATCGCGCATAAAGAGTGCCACGGCGCAGGCGTCGATAGTAATAAAAGTAATAAGACCTTCATCTTACGAGACCGACGATGAGATCACTCTCATTCATCCAGTTTTACTGATGGAGGTTGACTTAATAATTACCAGACCAGCTAATAATACGAATGCTGCTAATGAATGAAGAACAACGTGCAGATAAATGTCAATTTCATTGACATATATATTACAATTTACAGGCTACTACTACTAGTTGTAGCACGCGACTTTGTTTATGTTGATTATGAAACGAACAATTTCGTTTTATACTGGTCCCTTAAAGGTTTAGAGGAATTGGATTAAATTGGGATTTGTGTTTGTCTGTTGGTAACGGAAAAGTTTTCTGTATATATATAATATATCATCGTCAAACTTAAGTATGATGAAAATTGACTAGAAGTAAAGAATTATTTAAATATAGATGCTGCAATGATATTCAACCATGTGATAACTTTAAATATACAAAAAACTATAAAAGAAATCGAAGAGTTTTATTTTATAAAAAAAAAGATCTAAATAAATATTTTGGTAGCACAAATCTTTCTAGGAAGACCGTAACATAAAGTTGGCATACTTTGCAATTATTCACAGGATTGCGAGTAGTCATATTTGGTTAGGTACAGACATATTGTAAAAGCAGGGGAACACAAGTGATATGAATTAAATATATAATACTAAAATTATATAACAATTGTGGTCATTCAGGCTATCGTGGCATAGTCTGACAGTGAACGATCCCCTTGAGGAAATAGGTACAACAAAGTCGGGCATTTAGTTCCGCCGCTCACCAGACAATGTCTTGAATTTGGACAAAAAGCAGAAAACAGAGTGTTGTGACATTCTGTGAAAAACTAAACAAGACATAATAATTGATATGAACAATTATTATAGATTAGAAACAGATTTCAATTTACTTAGCTTTAAATATAGATCAAAATAAAACTGAGAATCGCCGTTCAAATATACGCTTATATCATCTTTACCATATAAGTGGCATATACAAGCCATGTAAGCCATATAAACCACATAGTCTTTAAAAAAGGTATTAAAAGTAAGTAAAAAAATATTTGCGAGTTATGAGAAGCAAATCCATGTACATGTAAGTGCAATATGAACAACGTTGCTTAGGGATTTAGGTAACCTTCTTCGACAATCTTTAATTTTTTATCTTAATCTGATACTATAAATAGATAGATTGCATTGAATCTAGTTATCTAAAAAAAAAACGGAACTACAAAAGACATTTAGAAACACATAAAAACACAATGGTGTATGTCAAGGTAAACAAGTATTGGAAAACCCAATCATTACACACTTTGCAAGTTAGCAAACGTTGTTAAAATATAAGTTTCACAGACTGCTGGCGTCGACGGCAATAAAAGTGTCACAAAACCATGGAGGCAAGGAGGCTATTTAAATGCAAAGAAAATGAGCTTTTATTATGCAGCTTTGTGATTTCATGGAGATATTTAAAGATTTGATTGTATTTGCAAATTTCTAAATGGGTTTAAAGCTCCATAAGGTCTTTTAAAGGTTCCAACTAAAAATAAAATATCATGTATTTCCTTACTTACTTTATGTCACTTACCTACGTTACCTTTTTTTTTTTTTTTTTTTTTTCGCTGGGCCTACCAAGCAGAACAAAAATTAGTACTACAAGTTAAAGTCAAACAATATAGAACATGACTTAAGCATATGAAAAAAATTATATATTCCTACGACTTACATGATCTAATTTACAGTACCTGCCAAGTGCTAATGCTCATATACCACAACCATCGGTGGTATTTTTATTTTGTTCACTGGCTAGGTAGGTATGGGTTACCATGAAACTGCCAGATGGCAATTTAACTGGCATTCCGTTCATGCTTATGTTGGATTTGATGGTAGGTGTGTATAATGTAGGGAGGTGACGTCATGGACTACGTCACCATACAAAAATAGTTTAATATATGTTGTTGGTATGGAGGAATTTTAAATAGTGTGTAGCGCGTGTACGTTAAATTGGTATGAGAGTATTTTTTATGTATTTGTTTATAGTAGCCATAGGTTTTCATTTTCAGTTTCTTACAATTGTGTGTGCGCATATTTTTTTAAAAACACAATGTCATTAAAAGAGCATATGTTCTCGACATTTTCTATTATTGAAAAATGTAAAATGATAGATAATAAATATAAAAATATCCCAGAAAAGGCTATTTCAAAGCTATAAATGTCCACATATAACAAAAAAAAGAAAAAAAAAACCACAAAAAAAATTAACAACCACGCCAAGCAAATTTGCATTAATCTGAAACACCTTTTGGGGGTCACGTTTAAAATCATCCCATGACTTCACTAGTTAAGTGGCGTTGACCCAATTTAACGGACACTACGGATATGCGGCCCGGCTCAATGGTTGGTTTTCATCTCCGGTTACGACATGTCTGACTTCATGTTTCGCTTTGATTCCGTTTCGTGTTGGTACATTTTTGCGCAATCGCTCACGTGTTTTAATATAATTTTTTGTTTGGAATTCGCTTTTATTAATTTAATTAGTCGCTCAAGTTCTGAATATAACTAGAAAGTAAGTAATAATTTAATGTTTTAACACATTTCAGTAAGTTAATATGTTTTTTTTTAAACTGATAAAAAATACGTGCAAAGTTTGTTCGCTGATTTAAAATAATTACATAAAGTACATAAGTATTTATATATATATATATATATATTTAATTCAATTTCAGCTAGATATTTTTTTGTAGTACCTACATATACAGAGGTACATAAAAATAGTTAAGCAATAGAAAAAAGTACAAAAACGAAGCTTTCGTAAGCTTGATTTTCATATCATTTTGATCGCATTAGTCACGCAACATCATACATGTCATAGCCCAATTTAAACATATAGGTACGTACCTAGATATATTGCAACAAAAAATATTCAAATAGGTATAAAATATCAGATATATTACTATATTTAAATAAAGGT
>JAXRJS010000085.1:0-2500 GCA_037127375.1 Dione juno | reverse complement strand
AAGTTATTTTTACACGGCGACTCGAATATAACGTTGTGTAATCTGCCACCGAATTGAAGCAACAATGTGGGCTGCGCGTTTGTTTGACAACCTGCGCTAGAATGTATGGAGGGCAACATCTTCTTTGTGGAAGGGAATTTTTATTTGCCTGTATGCCATTGTATTGGTAATAAGCCTAACAAAATAAATAATTCTCGTATATAACAGGATGAACAGTGAGAACCTTATGTCTCTCTCTTCAAGTCTCTATTTACAGCCAGAGTGAGATAAACGAAGATGTTTTCCCGAGAGGAGATCGAAGCCACAATTTTAGCATATAATTTTACAAGCAGGCAGTCTTTAGATATTAAGTGATATTAAGGTACATAGAACTTTAGTTAAGATAGAATTTATTAAATCAGTTATAACACTAAGTAAATCATACTGTAGCTATACATAGAGGTTCTTTGCCATAAATACAAACGAAGGTTCATACAAACCATAAAATTAGAAGCATAATAATAAATAATTTTAAACATAACGATAAAATCTAATTAGCCTGTGGAGGAAAATATCGCTTATTTTTAGCTTAGCAAAATAATAATAATTATTGCAATTTTCCTGTAAACCAGTCCACTATACCATACATACATACATACATACGTACACATACATACATACACATACATACATACATACATACATACAAGTGCCAAGTAGTACGAATAACGCATGTAATTGCACAACTAAGAATCGAGGTCTGGTAAAGGCAAGTGGTTACTTAGAACGTACAATAATTACAATAAAGGAGTTCTTTAAGGGGTCACGTGACATTGGCGCAACAATTGGTTCCCAACTGACACGCTTGGAGCATCGTTATCAAAGAGCTTTATATATTGTTACGTATTACAATAGTTGCTTTACGTACAGTCTGACTGACATCGCCGAGCCGAACTCGCTCTAGGATATTATTTTTTTTTATATATTTTAAGGCATATCCTGTAGATACGTAGGACTCTCTCTATACCATACCATATTAGCAATTTCGATTCGAAAATAGTATGGCAAGAGACATACAGTGCAAGCAAACGAAGGTGCAGGCTGCACCTAGTAGCTTATTTTAAATTAAAAGATTATTTTTTATTAATAAAAGATTAAAGATTAGATTATATAGATTAGAGATTAGATATTAATAAAAGTTGTTTAAGTATTCAAGATTTTTAAAAGGAATCCACTTATATAGCACTTGAGCATATTACACCAGGCGCTGGTTCCAATTCAGCATCATAAGAAATTCTGTACAACAGTTTTTTTACCCTATATAAAAGCTTCACGCTGTATCCCGCATGTAGCAGGGTAGACTTAGTCTTAAGAGAGTCTGTTCACCACTTGCCTCTATATAAAACGTATATAATTAACAATTTCCTTGTAAATTAAATAAGAAATAAGGACAAACTAATAATGTATTTATTGTGTCGTAGAAATGCAATTGTTATCGGTGTTAATGAACGCAGCTAGCGCTCGCGCCCACGCGTCTCTGGCCTAACGATCGCGTGGGTCGCCTAAATTGTTCTATTTGCTTGTTGCTTGTATGGGGACTATCCTGGGACTAGTGGTAATGTAAGTATATGCTAACAATGCCACTCCTTCCCATCTTCTTCCTCGCCTCCTCTCCCACTCCCTTTAATGGAGAGTACAATCTGCCGTAAAATTTCAGAAAGAGGGATATAGAATAAAAACTATTTTAAACTTTGATTCATACACCATTGTCAAGGACAACTAAAAGGAATCTTACACGACGTAAACACAATAACAGTAAAAAGTAACTGTATCGGGACCCCCATGAAGTACAACAGTTCCTGCTGGCAATTGATTAGATCAATTATACACTGACGGCGGCATGAGAGACGTTTCCTACTCGATATGGGCATACGAGCTGATTGAATGGGATCCAAGAAAGTCGCCTAGCGGTGACTCGTACTTGGTATGTACCTACCTAGACAGACTAGGTAGCTTCGATAGATTCTATGTTTTCTTTTTGCTTGATATAATAATTGAATCGAGAGAGAGAATTGATATGAATAAGTTCTCAAAAAGCTATGAAGAATTGATAATTATAATATAAATTTTTTCACGCTGTATCCCGCAAAGCATAGTTGTCAGAGAGAAATTCCCATTGGGACTCCATTCTCCAGTTTCAGCTGAAACGAGAAATTACTGGCAGATCTCAACGCCGCGCTCTGAGTGGGGAAACGGAAATCATTGCTCCGAGTGGATATCGAACTCACAACATTACTCATTGACCGTTTACAGTCAGACGCTGGCCCACTGCGCCTGCAGGGCCGCCTCGATTGCCGTCATATAAATCACATGTTGCACATTAATAAATCAATGTATTCTTAAATCAAATTATACTTTTAAAATATACGCTTGTATTAAAATAACCAGAGTTTGTTAATGTTTAAGGAGAACCGATCATAAATTACATTATTTATTTTCTATGACCCAAATAAATTTTTTT
>JAXRJS010000084.1:535000-567500 GCA_037127375.1 Dione juno | reverse complement strand
CTTCTTCCCTCGTGTGGACAAATTTTAAGAGGTTTCGCAGATCTCTTAACAATGTCAGTAGTCCTAACTCCAATAAGCCTTCTCTTTGGCTTAAAGATTTTGCAAACAAATTGGCTCCTCCCTCTGCACCGTCCCGTGACCTGTTTTTATCCACACCTGTTGAATCATTAGAGGAAATGGATCTTCCATTTTCCTTTGATGAACTTAAAAATGTATTGGCGGATTTAAAGGACACCAGTCCAGGTGAAGACGGCGTTCCCTATTCTTTTATTGTTAAATTAAACGAAAAATGTAAGCTCGTCTTTCTAAATTTAGTAAATAATATATTTCAATCAGGCAATATCCCCAATATCTGGAAATCTCAGATTATTATACCTATCCTCAAACCTGGCAAAAGTCCCTCTGACCCTAATTCCTATAGACCCATGCTTTAGCATCTACATTGTCAAAGATTGTTGAACGACTTTTGAAAAATCGTTTGGAGTGGATAGTGGAAAGTAGAAGCATCTTAGCGCCCTCTCAGTTTGGCTTTAGAAAGGGCTTAAGTACTATTGATAGTCTCAGTGGTATTTAATTCGGCCCAGGATCTGCTGACCCTGGCAGATATTCATCTGTATAAGACCTGGAGTAATTTCTGGGATAAGTCAAAATCAATCAAAGGTAAGTACTATGCCTTAATTCAACCTAATATCCCGAAGCGACCGTGGTTTTTTTTTTTTTTTTTTTTTTTTCAAAAAACATATTGAACGGAGGATTATATCAAAAATCTGCCGCTTACGCCTTGAACATGCATGTACGCCTGTGCATTTGGCTAAGATCAGGGTCAGGGACCATTCACTATGTGAATGTGGCCTGGACGATGGTTCCCCTTCTCACATCCTTTTCTCTTGTTCTAAATTAACCCGTCCCTTGTATGATGTTCTTCCCAATAAAGTTCCTCGTCCTCTTAATGTTCAGTGTTTGTTAATGTTTGTGTTTAGTCCCTTATGTAAATTTCTATGTAAATACATTAAGTATAATAATATTCGATTATAAACTAACACCCGTGTAAAATACTATTTAGTACTAACCCACTTTATTGTGTGTATATATTAGTATGTGTTTAATTTGTTGTAGGTGAAGGAAGAATTTTTATTGGATCTCTTTTTTTACATGCATTGTATTATTATGTAAAGTTAGTTATCTTTTCACCGTACATTCTCCTTCGTGTATTCTCCATACAACGTGACATTGGCGAAGTGAATTGTGCTCAACTGGCACGCTCGAAACGCCATTACTGCAGTACAGAACAGAACAGAACTTCATTGCCGACTGAGAGATCGTCACTATAGGGTTCAATTGTATACTAGACTTCATTGCGGACTGAGAGTTCGTCACTATTTAGTACAATTGTATACAACAACTGTCAACTGTCAACTGTCAACTGTCAACTGTCAACTGTCAACTGGGAGGTACCAAAACTTCATAGCCTACCGAGAGATAGCCACTATAGAGTACAATTTTATACAACAACTGTCAACTGTCAACTGGCAGGTACCAGGACTTCATAGCCGACCGAGAGATCGTCACTATAGAGTACAATTGTATACAACAACTGTCAACTGTCACTGTCAACTGGCAGGTACCAGGACTTTATTGCAGACGACGGTTGTGATGCAATCGGCAATTTCATCAGCCGAACGATGGGGGCCTCAGCAAGGACGATCCTGGAGCACAGTCTCAAAAACGCATTCGCGGAGCGGGATGAGGTTGTAATAAAACCAATACTTGAACTGGCTGTCACTCAAGTTTGAATCAAGTTGGAACCAACACGAAATTAATGTCAAGATAAGAATATATAAATATAATGTAAATATAAAAATATATAAGGAAATTTATATTATATTATAATAGAACATAAGATAGAAATAATTATATTATAATAGAACATAAGATAGAAAATAATTAAACACTAAAACACTAACATACCACTCAATCCCTATTATTAATTAAAAAAAAAATAATATATATAATATAATAATCTTATTAATCATGTAAAATAAACGAGTAAAACGAGCCTGTGGATGTAGTTTTCATTTAAAAAAAAAAAAAAAGAAAAACCTAACCTAACCTAACCTAACCAACCAACCAACCAACCAAGAGATTTTTTAGGATTTTAAATTAATTGTTTTGTTTTATGAAATTATAATTTGCTAATTTATTGCAATTCTACATTTTAAAATTTTAACAGAATTATTATAATTCGAAATTTATTTAATATGAACTATTGTGATATGTAAATTCTGATAATTATTTAGTAAATTCAAATTGTATTATATAATATGATGTCTAAATAATAAATATTATATAATCTCTTCTTCTTCTTTTTCTTGGCATTAGTCCCGGCTTTTGCCAGGGTCTGCCTTCCGACTAAGCCTACTCCACTTTGCACGGTCTTTAACACCCTCAGTGGACAATCTATTGGCTCTCATGTCTTGTGTCACGACATCCAGCCATCGCTTCCTTGGGCGTCCGGGTGGTCTAACTCCAGGGACAGACATGTCAAGGCACTTCCTTCCGACATAGTTCACGGACCCCAAGACTACCTCGAATGAATGTGTTACGTATGCGGTCGGACCGCGCAACGCCACACTTCCATCTCAGCATCTTCATCTCCGTGACATGAAGCTCCTGAGTGTGCCGAGATAATGTTGGCCAACATTCGCTGCCGTATATAAGAACCGGGCGGATAATGCTCTTGTATATCAGTCCCTTGAGCTTGGGCGGTATTCTGCTGTCGCAGACCACACCAGTGACCTCCCGCCATTTGGCCCAGGCAGCGTTTATACGGGCATGGATGTCGTGGTGGATGCCTCCAGACTCATGCATAACGGCTCCAAGGTACCTGAACTTCTCCGACTTAACAGCTGGCTCAGGCCTGATATGTATAGTGTTCGAGTCCGGGTTCCCGCAAGCCATGTACTCGGTCTTCGACACATTCAGTTTGAGACCACCGTTCTCAAGCGCACCCTTTCAGGCGTTCACTTTACGCTTCAGCATCATTCGGTTCTCGTCGATGAGTACTATGTCATCGGCATACATCATCAGCCACGGAGGCTGACATTGGATGTGAGCCGAGACAGAATCCAGCACTACATTGAATAAGAACGGACTAAGAGCTGAGCCCTGGTGAACCCCTACTGTAATCGGGAAGAGCTTGGTGTCGCCAACAGCGGTCCTAACCACTGAAGCGGAGTCGTTGTACATATCTTTGATAACCTCAATATAGGCTTCAAGGATCCCCTTGGATCGCAATGCCCACCAGATACATTGACGTGGCACACAGTCAAAGGCCTTCTGCAGGTCCAAAAAGGCCACATGCAAAGCTCTTCTTTTTTCCCTGTAAGCCTCCATCAAAGTTCTGAGGGCAAAAATGGCGTCCATAGTGCCTGATCCTGGTTGAAACCCATACTGAGACTCAGAGACAGTACATTCTTGGCGGAGCCTGAGGCCAATCATGCGCTCGAAGAGCTTCATGGTGTGGCTCATAATCTTAATGCCCCTATAACTACCGCAATCTTGAACACTGCCCCTTCCTTTGTAAATAGGGATAATAAAGCTCTGCCGCCACTGATGGCCGCCACTGGCATCTTTCCAGTATTCAAGATACGGTTAAACAGGTCAGTAAGTATAAGCACACCAAGAGAGCCCAACGATTTCCACGCCTCACGATCGGGATGTCGTCAGGTCCTACCGCTTTTCCGTTCTTAATGCGTCGAAGACAATTACGAGTTTCGTCACGGGTTAATGGAGCAACAAGTCCGAGGTTAGGAGATAATTCAGGAGGAAGACTACAAGACTGCTGAGTGTTCAGCAGCTCCTTAAAGTAGCTTCTCCATCTCTCCTTCACAGAGGCATGACTACAAAGCAACGTGCCCCGAGAATCTCTGACGCAAAGACATTTTGTAATATTCTGCGTCGCTTTATCTCGAGCACGAGCCAGTTTTTATATGAGCTTCTGCCCCTCCACAGTTTCAAGTTTATCGTACAATGGCGACAAACTTTCTCTGCGGGCTCTGGCTACAGCTTTTTTGCTGTTTCGCTACTTTGTACTCCAGTCTGTCTTCAGGAAAGTTGGAATGCTGCCACTCTTTAAACGCAGCCTTCTTTTCCTGAATCACCCCCTGCACCTGGTCATTCCACCACCATGTGTCCCTGTCGATGACACGCAACAACCACCACTTAATCCTAGGCTTGCGTTTCCGTCTGGGTACTGACGTCGTTGGCCGTGCCCGTACTTGACACGGTAGCCCTTGCCCACTTATCGCAGGTGTAGGGCGATGTGCCTGCGCGTCGTTTAGCGGCGACGCCCTAGCCATACCCAGCTTTTTGTTAAATCGGTCCATATGAGTGGCGAAGTGGTTTTTAGTGGAGCGATTGAAGAAAGAAAGCGAAGAAAGAAAAGGGAATAAGAGGTAGAAAGACTTGGAATATAGGGGAGGGACACCACTTACATGGATTGGATTGGGTTATGAAAGTGGTGGCTCGAGGTCCCGGGGTCACGTACCCGTATGTAAAACCCTTCAAGTGTACAAATTAATCCTTGAATTTAAAAGATCTCTGATCAAGTCAGAGGGACGAGAAAAGAAAAAAAAATTATCATAATCATTATAAAACTCAACTCACTAATACGTGTGTCAACCAAAACAAACGTCAGCGTAGTAGCAACACGCCGAGTCATAGCCGGCTCTAAATAACCTGACTCTGGTTCCCACTGGCCATGAGGGATTAAATCCTCTTTAAAAGTGTAGATCTGACACCCTGGGTAAGGGTCACGAATATTTTCCCGCTTCTATAAACTATGGAAATGTCGAATACTAATGATAATACGATGTCGTGCGACCCGGCTAAGCTCCGGCGCTCTCTGGTACCGGGCCGGAGATTGTAAAATCTGCTAGCGAAGTCTCCACAAGGATAGGTGACCAGGCGCCTGTGAGAAAAGAAAAAAAATATGGAAAACGGAAGATGGTACAACAGGCTTTCCACCCGTCCCTGTTTACAAGACCTAGAAGTCAATCATAAGGTAGCCATCCAAACACTGATCTCACCCTTAACAATTGTACACTTGAGACTAATGCTACACACTTACAGCGTGAAACTCGACCGCCAGAATGGCAAAGACTACCTGTATATCGAAATAAGAACGGGAAAAATATTCCTCATCACCTTCTCCTGATAACATTAATACAAGTAATAGATTCTGCAAACTGCCTTCAGCCTTCAGCAAGACCAGTTTGAGAGGATAGAACCAAAAGAAAAAACGACCATCCAAACCACCACCGATCATCCTATATGGTGTTGATCTTATTAACAAACTGACTGAATTGCTCATTGTTGTGGCAAATGGATATGAATATACTTACAAGATCTTGAACAAAAATCAGTTGAGAATACACTGCACTGAATTTAACATATACAACGAGATATTGTCAATAATTAGAGAGAAAGGTTAAATATTACACACATCCAAACACGCAACCAACCAAACGCATTACAACCACACGCAACCAAAAAGATTAAAGATATCATGAGTGGTCATTAAAAATCTCCATCATTCGACGCCACTTGAAGAAATTTAATCTCAGATCGGTAAAAACACCGGCAATATAGTCACTGGTGAAATAATAAATGTCAAATTTGGTCCAGACAAAAAGCCCACCTCTATATTCTTCGTTAACCATCGTCGGAACTGCTAAATCGTATTTTTTTTTGTTTATTTCATAAAATGTCTATCATCAGCTCAGAAGAAAATATTATAATTATGGATAGTTTTTTTATTTACCCAAGTTAAAAATGTCATATATTACCTTTATAGCTCGCTAACAATGTCTTAAATTAACTTCTAACGTTATTAGCGCTGCGCGGGGGCAGGCTGGCGCGCGGTATATACCACTTCAGTCTATGTTAGCGGGATAAGCGGACGTTGGCCTGCCACTTGTGTTTTTATGGAATTTTATGATTATTCCTTTCTTTTATAAGATCATTCACAATGTTTACCAGATCAGCATGTTTAATAAAATTTGCTACTTGACGTAGCGAAGAAAAAACATACAAATATAAGTAAAATTGCCGATAAAAACATCTTGACCAAAGCAATACCTAGTGAGAACACAGGTATTTATTTTTAATTATTACTTTGACGATTTTTAACAATAAAATTTATGGCTTAATGCGATTGCGTATTTAATAGAAACATTTTGTAATTATTGCAGAGGATTGTCTTTATTCGACCAAGTTTTTTTTTTTTTGTTAATGGTCAATAATAATTTCTTAACATTCTTGGAGTTTATTTATGTAATTTTTTGAGTATTGATAATTTAAAAAAAAAGAAAAAAAAAAAAAAAAGACTTATATGGCATTTCCGACGATCAATAATCAATTTCGTACAAGCAACAATGTCGGTTGTGGTTCTTCTGACAAATCGGTATCAATTTTACCCTGTTAAAAATGTTACAAGTGACTTTTCTCATATTTACACATTTAGTACCAGTTACACATAATAATGTCCTAACATAAATAACTTGTACAGAATTACTCTAAAATTTCATGAACCTGCCTAAAATATTTAAAAAGATATCTAAAGCTGTTTTTCACATCCGACTTTTGTAATAATCATGCAGCAGACCTTGAACTTGAAGCTCTGGGGAACAATAACAGAGTAGTTTAAAGATAGGTTCCAGGGCACGCAGGCATTGAGGGAAGTGAACAGGCGGATATACTGGCACGAAAGAGAGCCAAAAGCACCCAATTCGGACCACAGCTGTTCTGTGGCATCCCTCGTAGCTTAACACAGCTTACTTTGAAGACATACTGCCTCTATGAGGCCATTCAACTATGGAGGAATACTCCTGGTGTATACCAAGCTAAGGCACTCCTCAAGGCCTTCAACAAGAAGGCTTCCACTGAGGCCTTATCTCTCAGCAAGAACTATCTCCGTACATTGGTGAGGGTGCTGACTGGTCACTGGGGTCTGAACAGACACATGCACAATTTAGGCATCAGCAGCACAAGAATATGTAGAATATGCAGTGAGGCTGAAGAAATACCTCTTCATATTCTCACTGAATGTCCACGACTTATACTTATCAAATGTACCCAGAAGAGGTGAAGACCCTCACAGCAAAGACAATATTGCAATTTTTTGCAGAAACCAATCTTGACTGTGAACTGTAGTGTGCGGAGATCACAATAGATCACCGATGGTCGCAGTGATACTAGGCTGAACAGCCCTGCAAAGCTGCAACTAGGAAGAATAGAATACGCCTTTCCCCGGGCGGAGGTATTCCATGAGGATTTCCAGCCGTAAAAGTTGTAATAAAAACTGTAATATAATATAATGTGACAGTAATTCACTGTTTTTGTTTTTTTTTGAAATCTGTATTAATGTACGTGAGAAGTTTAAGAACGTTGATATATATGTATATTTATAAATGTGTGATAAGATGTCTTTTTTTAGAATTCAAAGTTTTTAATAATACATATAATCCAAACGCGAGCTCACCGTTTTATACTTAGTTACTTGGGTACTTAAGTTTACATTTTACATTGTTAAAAAATATAGTATATTTTTTTGATCTGCAATCTGCATGTAGACAATATATATTATATCTGTAGGTATATGAGTAGAGTATTTCCGAATATTTATATACGAATATTGCGCTTCAACAAATCTTATTGGCAACTTGATAAACCCTATCATTGCTCAACATGAAGTCACACATTTTAATACGTGACAGAAACCAGTTAGCATTATTTCGATAGTCATGAAGGTTGCGAGTGCACTTATTAGCATTTAACGCTGTCAAGTCAGTCATCGTTCTCAAGCGGCATTCTGCAACGCATGGTTAGCACCGTCTAATGCCGATTATTGGCCAATTGGTCTATCATCGGCATTTTATAGCAAAAAAGAATATTTATTACACAGTAGAGTAGGACAACGGCTGAATGCAAACGCACCGGTCGTATTTCCCAAAATGGAATGTTTTTTTCATTTCAAGTACCTAGGTATGGTATGGTACCTCCAATTTCCTTTTTTTCAGCATCACACACTTACCAACAGAGCAGACAACATGGTAGATAAAGAGGACTTGGTGGTGTTGGAAATCATTCAAATAGGTAAAATAATTCATCGAACTGTGATGGCCGCAAACAAATACAAATAATGTAAAGCTTAGCGATTAAATAAGGAGATAAATAACAACCTTATATTGTAGGATTGTAGGTAAGTTGACTTAACGAGCGCACTATGCACGCGCGTCCGACTGCGAGTCCCGCCAAGGCCGCATCGGCTGTGATGAGCGATTTGTTGATCAAGCGAGAAATTTGGTACATTTGTACACTGTACGTGCTCACGACTGATGCATCGGTCATACAGCATACAGCATACACGCTCGTTACTTACTTGATACAATATTACATACGAGCTGTATAATATATATATATATATATATATATATATATATATATATATATATATATACATATATATATATATATATATATATATATATATATATATATATATATATATATATATATATATATATATATATATATATATATATATATATATAATTACTCATATTTATACATACATATGAATAAAACTTGCACATCTGTTTGTGATTTCAAATAACTGTTTCGAAGTGCATATTGTTTTTCACATAATACTGGAATACCAAGGAAACATTTTAAAAGACTTTGTCTATCTGTCCGTTTCTTCGGAACAACCGCTTTTTATGGCGATTTTATTTCGGGATTCCCGCCGGATCGGAATTTACCCGAAAAAAGTCCGTTTACCGCGCGCGAATTACCCCTCTACTCAGATAAAATATTGCATACAAAAGGATAATTTAAATTATAAGAAGAAAAACTTATATGTACAACACATGCATATTATAATTTAGAGTAAATCCTCTTGGATACACAGATATGGATCGAGTAATTGTATAAAATATAATATTAAGTAGTAAATTTAATGATTAATGTTCTTATATCACATTATCTTGTGTATTTAAATATCAAAAGTAACAAATGGGTCTTTACTAATTACTGGGTCTTTACTAATGAGTCTTTACTAACTTTTAATTTTATTAAAGTTTTTTTATAAAACAAAATATACATGTGTTATTGATACTCTACGGATCGACATCGTTGCAGCGACTGGCCACGAATTATGCAAATATAAGCGGCGTCAAGGAGATAATAAAGTAATAATATAAATATTAAATGCTCGCTGATCGCAACGTTGCAGACGATGGAGATAATTAAAAACACAAGAGACTCTCTCGTACGTCTCTCCCGAGGTCTGCTTAGTTAAAAAGTAAAGAAGTATTCATTTCAATGAAAGTAGTTTAACTCACTCTCATAGAATATTATATAATATTCTTTATTGCATTAAAAATACATATATGTGAAGTACAAGAATACATAAATATAGTTAGTAAGGGTGGACTTATCTCTATAAGCGTTTTCTTCCAGCCAACCTGTGAAAGTGGGTGAAAGCATAAAGCATAGAAGATATACATACATACATATACGTAAATAGATATAAACTTATACAAATACATATAAATACATACATACACCTTAAAATATATAATATTTCAACCAATATAAACACATCAAAATATAATATAAATAAAACATAGTTAAATTAAAGACTTTTCAGACACTGTCTAGTTCGTTAATTAGATGTTTTTTTTCAATAACAACTTAAAAGACGAGATTGTTCCAAAATAGACCCAAATTTTTCACTTTATCATAATATGGGATTGGAATTCCAGAATACATAATCGCAGGTACTGAATTCCAATTGATTTACTTGCAAGTCGGCGACTACTGATTATGATTGCTTGTCATTTTTTCGGGTTTACTGACAGCCCGAAAGATTCAGCCCAACATTGGATAGCAGCTAGATCTAGAGAACATGTTGGTATAACTGCAAATCATCCGCATACAGATGGTAAGGAGAAGAAATTACTTTGGAAATATTATTTATAAAAATAGAAAACAGAAGAGGAGAAAGAATTATATATTGATAAAGATTTTTGAAAAACAAGCAGACGCGAAAGCATTTGAATTTTCGATGTATTCGTTGGGTACTTCGTAAATTAAAATACTTACGCGAATTGCGACTCTCCAAGTCTGTAAATGTCTGCAAATATAAAGATAAGAATTATTTATATAGTTCCTGTGTTAACAATAGTTACTTTTAGTTTTTATGTTCTTTTTTGTGACTTCATTTGCTGCATCATGGCCGCTCTCTTATTAGATTCTTCCAGTATTTGTATAGGTTGCCTGGAGAAGATCACTTTTAATTTTAAAGCTGGCTTTGTGCATTTCTATATTTATACTAATAGTTTGTTCACTGTATATTATGTTTTATTTAAGTGTACAGTAAATACTTCTTATGTTATATTATATTAGAGTGCTTAAAATAATCTCATTAAATTTATACAGAGTCGTTCGTTTAAATCAAGGGTGGACAATCTAAGGCCCGTGGCCCGACGAGCGTTTTAAAAAAAATGAATATCGAAAAATTTAAAGTATATAAAATTTTTAAAATTTAAGTTTTATATCTACACTTAAAACATAAATAATTCGTAGTTTATTGTCGAAATGAGTGTACATAAGTTTAGTTTATTAATTTTATTTGTTTAAATAGTCATGGGGCAAACAACATTTATATAACAGGACTGCGCAGGCGACAATTTATTTACGTGAAAAAGTATCAAAATAAAAAATTCTATTTAAATTTTCATAAAACACCGTTTTTTAAATGTTGTCTCTAAATGTTTTTGTTTGACCGGCCCGCGGATATATTTTTTTTAATTTTTTAATTTACCGGCCCGCCATCAATAAAGTTTGGCCACCCCTGGTTTAAATCGTTAAAGTTACGAGTATTTCAGGTGCAATTTGGCTTGACAGTAAAAACAACGTCATCTTATATTTACTGTCAAATATAGTGTAAGTTAGGAATCGTGTATTATATGGAAGTGTTCTGTACAAGTAGTCTACTTGACTCTTTGTTAGGAAATGTTGAAGGAAGCTACTTGCTATTTGTTAGGTAGCTACTTTGGAAGCTTACATGTATTTGTATGGGCAGAGCTACAAATACGTATACAGTATGCTGTAAATTGATAAATTTTTAATAATTTCCATATTGTTGTAAACATGTCTGTTTGTCAATTACTACTTACTACTCGTCACTTACTTAAATTCCTTACGAATAAAACTTTTAAAGTTTAATTTAAATGTATGCTTAAGTCTTTATTTCCAAGTGATGTGTACACACACAACAGACAAACAATACAGGTTTTCAACAACTATATGCATTTATTCATATACATATTCATATATCATACATTATACAAAAAAACAGAATTCAATTATTTACAATGTACATACACCTACCTGCCTATGTACATATTTGTATATGAAAGGCACCGAATAAGGAGGATGTCGAAACATTAGATGAGTAAGTATCGTGACGACGAACAGTAAGTAACAAGTAACAACTACCTACTAGTACCTACACGAACACTGAACGCGGCGTACAAGGCTGCAGCCTGCGAGGCCTGATGTGGGAACATCGGGCCGCGACGTGGTCGGCGCCCACGCACCAATTCATGTCTAAATCTGTCATTATTCATTTCTAGCTTCTAACGGAATAGATTTAACTTTCTGTAAGACTATAAATATACATATACTAACGCTATTTCCCTCACATAGGTCCCGCAGGGTAGACATAGGGAGCCTAATGTTAAGACAATTTTGAAACATTGCGTGTTGAGTGGCGGACCTCAACGCCGCGCTTTTACAAGATTACTTGTATATAGGTTTTGTGTTACATCTAGGCTTACGCTTTCTATATCTCCTATGGTCTATTATCGCTTCCCGATTTCTTCATCGTATTCCAATATTTATTTATTAAATAAATTTATAGTCTCAACTGTCAAAGTACTTATTAAATTTTGTAAAATATAATACTTTATCATTCAAAGGCCCGAAAACAATATTTAAACTTCCATTTCGATGCATATTGTTTTAATCTCTTGCCTACGTGAACATTATTATTATAAAGGAGTCGTGCGAACATACAACTACCTACAACCTACAACTCTAACAACAAGAAAGTTTGCTGTAAAATACTTAGTGTCAGAAAATATCTAAATAAATATAACACTGACGTATTATAATTACTTAGCTCTTGCTCTACATTAAAATATGACGTAGTTTAGTAGGAGATTACTTGAATGACTAAGCTGATGACTACTAGTACTGAATACTACCAATTACATTGAGCCCAGAACTCGGAAGCGCACTAAATAGCATTGATCCACGGAACAGTCGCGAAAAGACGGACAATGGGTAGGCATTAGTGTGATACCGAGTACCGACGAGCCGGATGTGCCGTACAGTATATACGAGTACATATACGACATACGACAGTCTGTATGTGAAGTTGCCTACATTTAATACTATAGTACGTATATTATGGACAATATGAATAATGTACAAATGTAGTACACATTACTATTTCTCACAATTTCTCAGTTACTATACATGCAATATAACGTCAATTTACGAGCTACATTTAGCTAAAATTAATTTACAAACTCTGCATGAACACTCTTATCTACAGGAAACACCATTAAGTAGCTCGTACAATAAAAACTTATATATATATATATATATATATATATATATATATATATATATATATATATATATATATATATATATATATATATATATATATATAAGATTTTATTGTAAGAGCTACTTAATGGTGTTGTCTGTATATGTATATATAACCTTGTTTACTTAACACTAATACCATACACCACCATTACATTTACCAATTTAATGTAACCTAACAGTCTTTTCCGTCTCTTTAATTCCGACAACAGATAAAGCAGTGAGGTAGATGCAAATATTTGCGCACATCACTATGATCTCATGTAAAATATATGTGTATATTCTTATTATTCTTACTTTAAATTAGTATTTTCCTCTTAGAGGTGATGTTTCTCACCAAGTTGCTCACGAAGTAGGTACAGTGCACCGCGCGACACAGTGTTGTTCTTGTTGTGAGCTGTGAGGAGTGATTGCTGCATAGATTCATCTATTTTACTAAGTCGCATTCAGCCTTCACTTGGTGCGCTCTGAGCCGTACAATTTTAGCCGTCATTTACATTGTACAGTGACATGTATTCATTGGATAATAGTTACAATTGTACGCAATTATTGACTGCTCTACGATATGGCAAATTCAGATACTTAAATTAAAATATCGCCTTTATTATGGGAAACGTAAAGTTTTAGGATTAGTAGATCGAGGAAGTGGGCAATAGGAACCTATTACCCTATTCTTGAATTTCCTCTCATAAAGAATGTCAATATACTTAGTTAAGTTTGACTAAAAGCATTTCCAAATGTACGCAAATATGTGTTTTATAGGGTCATGCTAAATTAAGTGTGGACTTGTGCCGTGATTACAAATAACGTATTTATTGAGACACGACGCGGCAAACAGTTTCACTGCGTCCGGGAACCGCTGGATCCTTGAACACGTGAACAACCGGCATTAGCGACCGAAGCGATTTCTTTCATATTTCCTAATAGGTATACATCCAAATATATGGACAAGTTCATTGTACTTTGAAACTTGCTCAGTACGAACGTTCATTTTGTCAATGGTGATGTTGCATTACTATTACTAATACTTCAATTTATAGTCGAAGCTTTTTATTAATACTGCTGGGTAAGAGAGAGAGAGAGAGAGAGAGAGGACACAGTAAGTACCTACAATTGCTTGTATTTGCTGAAACAAATAAATACATATCATATAACTATTACCTACACGATATAATTCAAACAATAATAAAATAATATATTACTTATAAGCAATGGCACATTTACAAAGTAGTATAGTATGTACATATTGGAAAATTTATGGCAAAGCTTATCTTAATCGTCCTACATTTTATTGATTGTTAAAACCACATGACTCTGTTTGGTATTAGTGCTAATTACACCCGCTAAGGCTTACTTTAAATACAAAATATTTATATATAAAAGGCAATCCTGAGTGAGTAACTGACTAATATATCAATGCACAGTTGAAACTTTAGTACCTAGTAGCTAGAATTATAGTACAAGGTTTCATAATTTAATTGAGCACTAAGAAAGAATTAAAAAAATTAAACCTATAAAAATAAAGGTGTACAAATATAAAGATGTAAAGTATATAAGTTTTGGATTACAATTAAAAATGATCTGTGTAGACGAAATGGACAAATTCTCCCCTAAAGGAGATAAATGGAGGGGTCAAATTTGTATGGAAAATTTCTCATTTCTGGATTCAACAGAATGAACAAAAATTATCTATTCAGGTAAAATATACAAATTTCTCCCCTAAAGGGGGGGGGCTTCCCCTTAATGGGAGAATAAATGTCAAAAGCTATATATATATATATATAATATATATATATATATATATATATATATATATATATATATATATATATATATATATATATATATATATATATATATATATATATATATATATAAATTCCCTAATAAACGCGTTAATATATTTACGTACGATCGGTTGGAGAGCGGTTTGTCACTACCGGGAAGATGAACCCCAGCGGGGCTGACGTACTCCCAAGGTACCAGCAGTGATCATTTATTTACGACGTCATACATTGCAGCGCTATGTTAATATTGTCATACATATTTTCTAAAAACCTCATCTTACTGGATGTCTAAAAACTTAACGTATAAAAAAGTTAAAAATGACATTGTATTAAAAATTGTCCGCTCCATTGATTTCCTTATGGACGCTTCGTACCAATGTACGAACTGGTCACGTATCGCAAATTTGTAGTTGTATTAGTTTACATATATCCTTAAGGCTGGCCTTTATAGATATGTTTCATATGGAATGAATTCAATATTATAAGAGTTACATGAAAATTACACAATAACTAGAGAATATAACCTATACATAATGTGCTATAAAGGTGAAGTGCTTGTTGTTTGTTGAACGATTAAGCCATAGAATATATATATATATATATATATATATATATATATATATTATATATATAATATATATATATATATATATATATATATATATATTATATAGATATATTATATATATATATATATATATATATATATATATATATATATATATATATATTATATATATATATATATATATATATATATAGATATATATATATATAGATATATATATATATATATATATATATATATATATATATATATATATATAGATATATTATATATAGATATATATATATATATATATATATATATATATATATATATATATATATATATATATATATATATATATATATATATATATATATATATTATATATATATATATATATATATATATATATATATATATATATATATATATATAGAGAGTGTGAGGTAGACATGATTGTGAACACAGTTACAGTAATAATAAATCATGCATGATGCATTACCCGGCGCCGGGCCCCATCACTCAAATAAAGGATATTCGTTATCAGGGAACTTTAATCATATTGTACTCGTTGTTAACATAAAAACTACAGTACAGTGGAAATAGCCGTAATGTGTGAGTCAGCCTCGCGCTATCTGCGACCTTGCCAGCGCCCGAGTTGGCGTCGACGTAGCGGTCCCACCACAACAATAGGCAGCGCTGTATTTAGTTGCAATTAAACTTGTCTTTAATAAGGTATTATTTAAATATTTTTGTTAGTACCATGTTTTGGCAGGCTTACTCACTGTTAGCACACTGCAGTGTGAACACAACAGCAGTAATCAGAACAAATTTAGATGGATAATTAAATATTGCTATTCTTTAATATTGCCTAAGTTATAGTTTCCAGATGTTGTACTTCAAAAATGGGTTGCACTAGATAAAAGTACTTGAGAACGTAGCATTAGACCGTAAATTATATTAGCAGTTACGTGAGATAAAGGTGAATTTGATATGAATTATGGACGTTATTCTATGGAGTCGGTCCGAACGCGTCTCGTGACGGCACACGGACACACGGTCACACGGACACACGGACAGCCAACAGGCACACAGCGAGGCCGACGCGCCGAGACGGCAAAGGCCGTGGCGAGGCGTGAGATAACCTCTTTAAGCAAAACCTAACGATGTCATTTACAATTCATTTCTTATTCTAGTAATGTAAGTAAATTGTAGGTTAGTGGTGATACATAACGTACTTTATGTTAATTTCTGAATTTAATATTTCTGTTTGGCAAGAATTTAAAATAATTACATTATATACATACATTACATTTACAAATATACATAAACTCAGCCACATAAGGATCTTAATGACTTTCAGTATTGTAAAAGCAAACGATAGATGCTCTACATGTAGGTAGTTAATATAATCCCTGTAGAGTCGGTTCGTTATTCCATCTTAAAAATCTAAAAACCGGTTGCTCATGAGTACGGAGGCTTTACAACCGATGCTAACTGAGAGCTTAACGTGAGATATTTACAATCTTCAACGACCTTATTCATTAAAATTGCTTCCAAACATTCAAGAAACCAGAAAATCATGGCCAACGCATTTTTATTATTAAAATTCTTTAACAACAAAATACAAGAGACTGAAGTTAGGTTGGGTAATCTATTAGGTTAGGTATTTATCTACTATTCTGTTTACTCGACGCTTATCTTGTTGTAATTAATATAAATCCAGCTCATAAGGATTAGCTCCTTCGAGCTTATAATAATCATTATAAATTTTTTGATAAAAAATTATGATAATATACTTGATTGTTGACTCTGATTTAGTTGAGCTACGCTTATTGTTGAAGTTGAAGTCTGGACTTCTCAACTTCAAACCCGAGACGATAAAAGAGATAAGTTATAACATGATGTCTTTTAAAACAGTTTTATTGATCACTCAACAATAATTGCACTTAATTATGTAAATTATTCTAACTACACATTTAGGTAATCATTTGATAAAAATTGATTCTTCCTCTTAAATATAATTAAAATAGAATGTATATTTTAAAATAATTTTCAAATAAATTTCCTTAATAACGACCAGTACATATGTACAACATTCAATGGCAATAAACGGGAGGCACGATATGTTACATTATGTCGGGTGAAGCAGCGGCGCATTAAAACTATACAAAAATAGTACAAGTGAATAGGATCGCAAATCAAACATAACTTCGACGAGCACTGATGTCACTGTACGGCGATAAGCGCGGCGGTGCAGGGGGAGCGGAGCACCCATGAACGGCGCAGGGGGGCGGAGCACCCCGCGGTTTGCACCTGCAGCACGCGCGGCCGCTGAGACTCGCACGCACACTGCTCAACTAGCTCTGCGCGTGCGCACGACGTCACGCAGCATAGCCCGCTCACACCGTCGCACATCACATTTTATAGTTTCTTCACAATGTCAAACTTGGACTTCAGGTCCATCGGCACCTTCTTAGGATCCAATTTTTTCTTGGCAGCTAGGTGCGCGCGCATCTCTGCGGCTGTCATCTTTAGATTAAGACGTGGAGGCTCTGGCGTCGGTGAGTCATTGCGATCAAGGTTTGCTGCTGAGTCAGGGGAGCTGGCGGGTGATATAGCATTCGCGGGTTGAGCAGTCACAGAGCCGGCGGAGGCGGGACGCTCAGGCGCATCCAGATCGGGCATCGGATCTCCCGGCGCCGGTGCCACGACCAGTAGTTCGGCGTCATCAGGTCGCTGCTTGATACGGGCTACGACCTGTTTGTGAGTTTCACCCGCGATACTTTGCCCATTCACCTCAAGGATGCGATCGCCACGCCGCAGGCCGGCCGTCTCTGCTGGTGATCCATCGTCGACTTTTCCGATATACTGGCCGGGTTTGCCCTTCTCCGCATGTAAATTGAAACCGTAGCCGTCAAAATTAGGCACCTTCCGCACGTGGCAGAGCCGCGGCTCAGTGGCCGCCGAGCCGTTCGCGGACATGGCTCGGACTGTGTATGCGCGCGTCTGGTATCGCGCGCGGTGAGGCACTGGCGCCGCTCGCGTCGCCGCACTCCTCGGTCGCCCTCCTCCGTCTCACCTGCGATTGCGGAGCGTGGAAGCTCCGACCGACACGCCGCCCGCGAGTGGAGCGGGGAGCGCATACGGCCTCCAGTGTGTACCGGGTCGCCGCTGAGGCGCGAAGTATCGGCGTGAGTGTAGTGATTGCATTTTTAACGCATTTCCACCTGTGAGGATTCCTTTAGTGTATTACGAAGGTGAGTAGCGGATTGCTTTACTCGCGTGTTACGAACAGGTCCACATTCTGTAGCTGACACGTCACTGCGCCCGCGCCTGTCGGGATCGAGGCCGACTCGAGAGAGCGGCAGTATTGTGGGAAAGCGTTCCCGCAATACTGCCATATTCCTTACAAAATATCAATTTAAATACTCAAACTAAGTTACCAAAACACTCAAGAGGTTGATTTGCAATTATGTATAATACACAATTCGTATCTAAGAATCATATTCGAAACGCAACTTTCATAAGTTAATGGTATGATATATCCGACTAGACGAGGGACCCTAAATTCATAGGTTAGCTACATTCACTCGGAAGTGTTTCGAATTAATTACAGTCATATAGAGATGCCATGCTATAAGCGGCGTAACGGCGCGGGCGCTAGATGGCGGTAGCGAGCGGCGGACGGTCGTTGATCCGCTGCGGCTCTCACGTCGGGCCTCGCTCAGCTGAATTCTAATTACAATTAACGCCACACATCGCAAACTAATCCAGGATTTAATTTAAGTTCAAATTCCAATAAAGCTCAACCGACCGTTCTGTCTCGGCCTCTGGACGGTTATGGAGTTCCTGTGTCTCTGCGGGATACGTGATCGTATTGCACACGAGTGGCATTACACTATAATAAAACGGTTGCGCAGGAAGTCTGCGTCGGTCAGCACTTACTTCATATTGTATGCTTAAAGTTATTATTACAATAAGAATAGATATCTATTATTTTACATAATATGAATACATGTCATTATTTTTCAGCATTTTATATTTCATCATTTATTTCAATCAATAAAATTATTGGACAAGAAATGTTTAATAAATATAAATTTGATATCGTAAATATAATATTTGCACTGGAAGCTTTGTTAAAGCAATTTACTATCTTTGTTGTACGAACACTTCATATCGAATAGTGTAAATAAGTGGACTGCCCTGAAGTATCATCAGCGTTCAAACGTTTCAAAGATGTAAACAAAAATTTTACATTAAAGTAGAAATGCTGTACGAGGTAAACTTTCTCAAACATTATGTTAACTGACTGACTCAACTTTACAACGAAACTATGTTAAAATAACCTTTAAATATTAGTTTATCTTTAACCAGCGGCTTATCTATTAAAATTAAATTACATTTCTAACAAATGATAATATAATATAATTAATATTTGATAAGAATATTATTATCTGGAATACCAACAGTGATTAGTTTCTTATGACTGTAGCTTTATGTAAATATATATACTTTATATATACGTACAAGTATCCACGTAAGTCCGTTAATAATGTGCTTAGTCTGGCCATAAATACTGTTACAATTAAAAATAATCAACATACACACTGTAATAGTAATAAATATTACGTACAGTAAAAATAACTTAGTCATAAAGTACTTAATCTTGCCGCAAATATTTTTCACTGCTACGCTTAAGGCTACTACTCGTATATATACTATTTGTGTGTGCAATTTGCTGTCATATAAGAAAATATTGAATCATATGTTATAATTGTATTACTTATATTATTATTTATTACTAACGTCTTACACAGATACGTCAGACGAGTACTCGCACATGCGAGGATTAAGAAGAAAGTATATATTACTTTGATACAGCAATAAACGCACGCAACCGTGCCTGCTCTTTGCGCTCAAAACATTAACAGAATTTATATAAATGTAATTGTGGCTTATTGGTTATAATATAATATCAATACTATACGAGGTCGTAAAAAACACAAACTGTCCTAACAACATTGAGCCTAATTTTCTGGTCTTAAAGGCCGGCAAACGCAGCTCATTCTGAGTCCTTCTTGATATTTCAAGACCAAGTGTCTTAATTCTTAAAGTTTTAAAATGTATTCGTATTTTCTATTGTCTATCTATGCTATAATAAAACAGTAAACAAATGTTGTCTGTGCATTGAATATTTTTAAGAAAGTTTGACGTACTTTGATATACACTTATAGAACACGAATATACGATACCACAATAGAACAACTAAATCATAAGAAACCAGAAAATGGCTTTTTAGTCAAAGTTTTTGAACGTGATAAGCATTCTTCATTGAAATATGAAAATCCCACATCTGGATCTGAAACTGGATCTTATGAAGAACCATTATGTGGCGTCTTAACAAAAGTCATTTTCGATTGATATTTTGATATACACATATAATTATATATGTTCTATATATATTAATCCAATATATAATTCAGGTTCGAGAACACTTAATGTACCAATATATATAAGTTAAGCGAAAAATAAGAAAAAAATATTTTCAGTATAATTATTGAGCGTAACGAGCAGCTTTCGTTGTCATGTAAAGATATAACATATGGAATACGATCTCATGAATCTCAATGAAAAAGTACATCAGTCCATCGGGTGGGGAGGATCGTAAAGTCCACGCCAACGAAGGTGTCGGGCATTCCCAGTTACACGACTAATAGGAGGTAGATATCAGTTTGGCTTTTTCTTTTTTACTACATACACTATGATATAGTTTTAGCGAGCAACAGAACGAAACGATTAAAAAATATTAGCGAGTAGCGACAAACTAACTAGGCTTTACCTATGTGAGAACTCACACACTATGTTCGCCCGTGTGCATACAATTGTGCATACATGTACATATACTCGTACATAAACACTAAGCACACACACAATCACTTACAACGTGATGCGTAAGTGCGTATATGTACATGTGTGTGCATGTGTGTGCGAGCGTGTGCGTACACTACATGTTCCTTTCTCGAAAGAAATCACTACAGACGAGTATAATGATGACGTCCGACTGACTTTCATTGAGAAGTGTTAAATAAGCGTATCGCATTAATTAGCTCCTTTGAGCTACAACTGAATGTCATATCTCGAAGCGACCTCCTCCTCCTCTTCCTCTACACACATATGTACATACATACGTATGTATATGTATATGTATGTACCAAATATATTATAAAACGTGTTTGTGATTTTCATTATATGTATGTACTTATGTTCCTAATATTCTGAATTCTTCACATGAAACGAGTCGGTGACTCAATCGACTTGACATGTCGGTAGGATAATTAATTATATTATACACTAACTGTGTGCGAGTGTGACAATATAATACTATATATTTTCAATGTTTTTCTAATTATTACATATACTTAACAGTATTACATATATTTAACATTTACGAATAATAGTTATGAAAACGTTCAAGCAATAATAAATTTTTAAGTAAAAAATATATTGATATAAAACAATCAACAATGAATAATTGTAAAATTGTAAATTACATGAAAAAATGTCCCGCTGTGTATCTTGAGCGGATCTTCTCTCTCTGAGGGTTGAGGCTTACTTTAGCGAACCAGTGTCCTATGTTGAAAGTTTCTAACGTTAAAAAAATGAATCATATATTCTTATTTTAATTTTTAATTAATACACAAAGGACTGACAAAGACATTTAAACAAACCCATGTACTGTAAACTGGCGCTAGACAGCTTACTACGTCTATAAATAAGACGTGTCGATCACATGCGAAAGCCGTTTGAGGTGAAAACTACGAGCTGCGTGCTTGAGACCAACGCAAGGTTTTTATCACATATTTCTTATTCTTTCCCTTCAACGCGCCGAGTCGTCCGTTATGTCGGAGATTGCTTCATAGACAAACACAATCGTTTCCTACAATAATTAAGTATGATTTGTTCTTCATCTGGTAAGATCATTCCCTGACATGACGATATTATCATGATTTTGGTACGTGGGTGTGGGCGTGGGACATACAAACATTTAGCTTAATACTTACAAAGTATTTATCATTAAACAAATAATAATAAAATAATTAGAGCTCACAATCCATTTACGTAATATTCAGCTCATTACACGAATTCATATATCTGTTTAAAAGTTATTGATATTGAGTATTTATTATTGCAATATGATTAATTGAAAACAATCCACTAACGCTACGACATCTTTTGTAACAATTATTCGAAATTACTATTAGATATGATATCATTAACTGACTAATAAGTGCTTCATAATGTGTGAAAAATTGACGATACGTATGATATGAAAATGATAGATTCATATGGACAAGTCGTCGGAGTTCGGCTATCGACTAAATATTTAAATGCCCATCGTTTTTCTGCGATGTTCCATGGTACTTACATTGCTAAGTTCGGTTTAAGATTCTCGTAAGCGAGTAGCGGGTAGCGGGTAGCGGGTGGACATTCCTGAGGCATGACGCGCTCACTCGATCTAGTGGACGCTTGTAGTGACTGCTGAGACATGCACAAATTGTGAAAAATACTATTTTATACTATATTAAGTTATTATTGATTTATTTTGATTATATTATAATATAAATATACAACCTTATACAACTATTTAAATGAATATAACTTAAACCTTACAAGTTGTTACTTAAAATATTGCCCTTGAATAAATCCATGCGTTGGTTTTTGTTTGGCTTAAAAGTTGCAACATGAGTCTATCTACGAGTATATGTCGCTTGTAATCGTGATTTTTCAAATATCTTGACATTGCTCAGTGCTCAATGCTCAGAGCTCACGTCGTCCCTGAACTCTGACACATACTTAATTTATTTCATATTTCATATCAATCTAATAAAAATAAATACTCTCGATTAAATACCTATAGATTATGTCTTTTTTTATTTGAGATTTTTTTGTTCCTATTTGCGAATCGAACGACTATTGGCATGTACGTAACTCACAATTACTTTAAATGATTTATTCGAAAAATGTATTCCATAACGAGACTTCCTCCTTGCTACATCCATAGCATACACTTAAACAACGAGCGCAACAGACGCTATAAGTATTGAATCATATACATCATAAAAATAGAAAGTTATTTTGATCAATCAACAAAACAAAGTTGAATTAAAGTATTTTGTTGTTTTTAGATAGGAATATATCACAAATAAATATAAAATATAGTACTATCATACATTATTAGTATTAAGCACACACACAACACATCTATTATAGACAGCTCGGTATAATTGAGCTCGACACATTACACTATATTACATACATATTATTGCATATACGTAGCTCCCGCTCCAGTAGAGCACGCCACGCTCTCCCGTGGAGCGTGGTCGGTCGCGTGACCCACGCCTACAAAAGACATCAACGCAGATACATCTGTGATCTGGCGACTGTTACGTCGACTTATCTTACTCGTTACGCTAAGATTCTTTCAAACACTTTACAATTGTAAGAAAAAGAATAGTTCATATTGAAATATAAAGAATTGAGTATCACTTTTACACATTTAGTTAATAAGAATATAAGATAGTAATGATAAATTAAATACTAGATTTTCCTCATATATAGATTTCCATCGAATCTTCTTTAATCACATATATACAATATATTAAGTATAAATTATTGGGCTTATAAATGATTAGTTTTCTGCATGAATTTAACTAACAAAAGTTGCCTAACACGTTAGGTAGATTATAAGAACAAAAACTAACAAATATAAAAGAGCGTTATTTATTTGATAATACATTATTGTTTTGGATAGAACGTGTAGTTTCTAAGTTGCTAAGTTGCTCTCTTTATTGTGAGGTTCGTCCTCGTTAATACTCATCGTTTCGTACTCATATTATATGCTTTGGTTCTTTTAAAAATATAATAAGACAAATATTAAAGTAATAAATAGATAAATTTTCAAATCAGTTATATTCTATATATTGTTAATAATAACTAACCAAATAATTAATTAAATAATTTAAATGATGTCTCTTTAAGTTTAGTGTATTTTACCTTTGGCTTTGTAAGATTTCTAAAGACATTGTCATGAACTACCTTGTTTGTAAATTAATATTTTTTGTTAATAAATAAACGATGTTAAATGTTCAAGTTTATAGTTAATAACTGTGAATATCCTCAAATATGCGGTGAAGTGATTCGCAAGTGTGCAAGTGTGCAATGTGTGTAACTACTCCCACGTGCGAACCTACTTGTACTCGTATCTACATCTAGGTAGGTCCTAGGTGCTAGGCTACAGACTAACAATAGTGAAATTATTGAAGATATTATATGAGTCAGTTGTACATTTTAACGGAAGTGCATATTTTGTTCGTTCTTATCGTTACAAAAGAATTGAATTATTTAAAAGGTTTATTTATTTATCTAAGTCGAGATTTTATGCCCCTATAGGTGACTCAATTTCTTTTTTATTTATGAATGACATTTAATTGAATTAAAAAAATATATAGTACGTAATAAAATTCAAATTTTTTAACGAACACTGAGTCAAGGTGTGTACAATCGCGAAGGTCAGTTTTATCATAATTTATAACATTGATATGCATAACTTCGTCGGAATGTGTGCCTCGAAACCTGTCAGCAGCAGCCTCCGCCGTTCTGACGAAACACACCCGGTATCTAGTACTGCCTGCCACCGGCCGACCGGCCGACTGCCACGTAACTCAACTATTAACTAACTCGTCATATCTTATAGCCGAATAGTGGTCATTAAGCAAATATTTTAAAATTATGATTAATCAAAATCAATAGTAAACATACGAGAGTTACCTATGGTTGTATTAATGTTGTTGTAATAGAGGGGCACCCTCAGTATAGACCGATGGTAGCATCAGACTAAAACTTAATTTATTCATTGATTCTTAGCTACCATTCCCCTGATACAGTTTCCGCGTCGTCAAATGGAAATAAATAATAGTTGACAGATTCTAAGTGCCCGAGCTATCGCAGACTCCAGACACAGACTACAGTGGGCTACATCGAAACTATAAACATGATGTGATATAGCCTTCAGCCTTCCTCGTTTTTAGTTCCAAGCAGTTACTGAGATAAGCGCGTTAAACCAAATACCTTTAATTCACCTTCAAAATATTAGTAAAGGTTCAAGCAGTTAATGTTGTTTGATCTATATCTGATGTAAAATTATAAGATTACAATAGTTTAGAAAATCAAGTTAACACGTTACCTTATTATACGTACCTACCTATTCGTATATATTTTGTTGAACCATTTATTGATAATGTTTATTGATAATATATTTGTGTCCACTTCTTAGTAAGTAATGTAGTGTAACGAGACAGACGTACTTTCTCGTTTTTTTCAGCAAAATTAATTTACAAAAATGCCTTTAAAACATTACACTGTATTATATACATATATATATATATATATATATATATATATATATATATATATATATATATATATATATATATTTAATATATATATATATATATATACACACATTTATATTTACTTATGTACACACACGTCGTAAGAACTGTCAGAGAAAGTGTAAATGCTTTCTCAATGGTGTTGCTCGGACGCATTCAAAACATTGGGTGTAAAAGAAGGAATGCGACCGAGTTCCGCAATGGAAGTACAAACAAACGTACAGACGCAAGGATTAGAAACGTAATGCGCGTCCCATTGAGGCGGCGGTAGGGGGAGGGGGCCCCGGGGAGTGGAGGAGTGAGGGGGCGCGGCGCCGGCGCACCTGCGGCAAATCGATTCGGCCCTTCCTTAGCAACCGCGGTTTGAATATACAAGTATACATTTATTATGGCCTAGTGAAATTGGAAAATGCTCATGTTTTGGCCAGATCGGTGTACGGACACTGTAGTGTACTGTATATTGTTTAATTGATTAAGTAAGCCACGATATATAAATCCTCTCCTGTTAAGTAAAACTCTCAGTATTTAATTTTTTTCTTTTAATTATTTAAAAATATTTTAACAACTTTTATTATTTATATTAGGTCGTTTATGAAATAACACCAGTTACGTTACCTTTGAATACATTAATCGAGCTTTTTATGCTTAGAATTATTTGAACCAGACCGCCATTAATATAATAGATGGCATACGTTTATCAAGCTATATGTACGGACACCGACTCATATGTTCCCTTTATGGAAGAATAATCGTATCTCAAAAAAGTGCACATATTCTTAAAATATGTAAATATACCTAATATTGTCGACATTGTGTGTAACACTGTAATATAGTACGAGTATATAGTAACTAGTGATGAGCAGTCAGCAGTCGGTGTGCAGTCGTCGGTAACTGCCAAAACAAACTGTAACCGTATTCAAGATATGTAATCAGTTTCGGACGAGAGACCACCACAGACCACAGACCACAGACCATTGTACACTTGTGAGTCGACACCTGCTCGGGCAGTGGCAGCCCCTCTCTACCTGATACAACAAGATAACTCACAGTCCACAAGCAGAGCACTCCTTAATCTACAATTAGAAATTTTTAAAAGAAAATACAGTTATCGTTTACAAGCTAAGTTCACAAATTTCAACACAGTGGAAATCGAACCGATCGAATCAAATCTAATCGAAGAGGAATCTCTTGGAAATTGCTTTCGCTTTAGCCAATTAGACGTCACACGATCTTATCGTGCTACATCGAAATTCTTATACGCTTACTAACTACAATGTTTTTTTATAATACAAGAGAAGAGAGAGAGAGCAATAAAACTTATTTGTTTGTATTGTTATAAGTTTTTGTGAAAATAAAGATACTGCACATACCTCTAAACAGATATTGGTAAAGTAGGTACTTATAAATGTTATCTTTGATAGCAAGATAAAGACTGAAATAAAAGATAACAGAAGATTAGAGAAGCATTATGACGAACTTATTGATTAGTTCTAAATGGATATATGTATGTGTACCTCAGTAAGAGGAATATTAAATATTTAAATGACCAATAAATAGTTCCTGGTACTCGTAACTAACACCTACGTCACTTAGAGTCACGTTACGTGAAAACAGAATAGACAAAGGTGTTTCACGTGATTGTTGCGATTGTTCGCCTCTTGACGACACTTGAAGTGCATGAAGTGCAGCGGTTATACACATTCATACATATATGTATATACATATATATATATATATATATATATATATATATATATATATATATATATATATATATATATATATATATATATATATATATATATATATATATATATAAATACATACATTCAAGGTAGGTAGGTTCATAGAATCACATTGTTAATCATAGTTGCTAGTTACAGCATGACGGCCACATTGTAAGTGTATCGAATACGTAATATGTGAAATATCTATATATTGTATATGAGAAGCAAAAACTGTGGACCCCTTTTTACAAAAATTGCACGGACGGAAGAGTACGAAATTTGGCACACTCATAGCTTATGTGTAGGAGAAGTGCAGGACGCTAATATATAATATTGTTCAATAATAATGCTTGTAAAGTACATTAAATCAATAAATAAAACATTATACACACGACCATATGTTTAACAATATTACTTTTGTATAAAGTGACATACACGTTGCTATGGCAACGTGTATTTCACGCGTCAACGGGTCCTCTAGTATAAGTAATAAATTTTATAAATTTAGTTGTTTTACTGCTAATATTAACGATATAAACAGTAAAATAACTAAATTTATAAAATTACGAAATGGAATACAATTGAAATAAGTCTTTACGATAAAAACTAAAAGTAAATTTTAAATGTCATTGAAGTTGAATGGTAAAGTAGTAGCAAAGTATTACTATTAGATGTTTTCTCAACTCCAAATCACCAAAAACTGCTCATAATTTGTATATCTTGTTCATTGTAAAATGAAAGATTATGAAACATGAATTTATTGTTACAGATCTTAAAAAAGACCATCCTAAAATAATAACGACATCAAAATAATCGTGATGTGTAAATTGCACCGATCATCGTGAAAGCCCCTAAAGATGGCGCTACGCAACGCAAGGGATGGAGGAAGTGGTCCGAGGGGGAGGGCGTCAGACGCGACCGCTACTAGGGCTCTGGATGAATTTGACACATTAGCGGGCCTTCGAAGAAGTGCTTATGTCTTAGAACACCTCGCCACCTTCACAGTCACTAGAGAGACCGGCATCGTTTATCCTGCAGATGGCATGAGGCGGTTGCTTCAGTTGGAAAAAACCAACGGTAATACATTACATCAGAACGTAATGTAATATATGAACTAGGGCGACGACTAGCTCCTGTCCATGCTTGTATAAGGAAAACATTTCTATTCCTCAATGCCTTTCCATTTGTATTAATAAAACCTTAAATTGCAACATCTGAATGAAAAATGATTTTGGATATTGCAATGTTGTCCTGGTTGTGTAACACAAATCGCGACTTGGTTTCTGCCACTCAGCATGCAGTCAATCAACACTAGATTATTTCCATAACTTCTAATAGGAGCAACATAACTTACTATATGCATATAATTTTTTTTATTATTGTCTCATTTAAGACACCTCAGCTTACCTTCATACAATATACAAAAGTCACTTTAGAGTACTTAAAGTTCAAATACAAAAAGAGAACGATACATGAATAGTAATTAAAAAGTCGTTTTGCAGGAATATGGAGTCAAAAGATGCAGCTTTGTTTAGAAGACCAATGGGTTTTAGTCATGGATTACGAAACCGGGGTATTTTAATTTATCTTTATAATAACTTTGCAATTTACTTATCTTACACTAGCTTAATTATTTTTTAAATCACATAAATATTTATAGTATGTTGTTAGAAAATATACATTCTTAAGCTAATTTGTATTGCAGTCTATAATGGAGCGTTTCCCGGTATCGTGGGTGCATTCCCCTACGGCGTTCACATCTCCCGAGCCCGCCGAGCTCTACAACAATGTGCTGGCGTTCGTAGTTGGCGCCCCTGAGGGCGGCGGCGTGGGCAGCAGCGGGGGCGGGGGGTCACCCGCAGGGGCTCGCCGGGAACTGCACATCTTCCAGTGCCATGATATCGGCGCGCAGACGCTGGTCGAGGAACTCAATGCACTTAAGTAAGATGTTGATACTAACCGACAATTTGGCAGATTGTCTTCGAAAAATAATTAGTTGTTATTTTAAATTTTATCACCCAGTTTGAAGTACAAAAATAATTTCTTGAGTTGAGATAGATATCTAATAACATTACAACATATCATGGTGTAGTAACTGTGGTATGCTTAATGTGCACTTAATCTTATCGGAGATAAAGCTGGCCTTGCTGAAATTGAGAGAAGTACAATTTTGAATAGTATGTGTTACAATAGTATGTCTGCATCCGTCCACTCGTATCTACATGTGATGGCATGTTCAATAAAACCTTCTTATTTCCATTGCCGGTGTCCGCTTATACTTGGTAATATCAATACAATATAATAGCTTAAGTGTTTTGTGTCAAAGTATGTGCTAGAACACTGTATTGTTGGCTGCAGGGGAGTCGGCGGCGGCGGCTCAGAGGGCGGACGCGACTTTGTGATTGAACGTGAACGGGAACGAGAGCGAGAGAATGAAATGGACAGACCTCGACGTCAGGTAACGACTCTTACCCTTCACATTATTTATATATTATTACGTTTTTAAAAACTCTGTCGTAAAATGTATCGTAAAACACGATTAACGCGCTCAAGTACCTTCCACTCATATAAAATAAATATAATCGTCGATACAGCGTGCAATGCGGTATACAGGCCAGGTACACATTGACAAGCGTGACGCACGATCTCGTTTACATATTTTGATGACGTATACAGTACCATACTAGGTTTGACTGTTACTCGATATTGTTCTAGAAGCACTAGGACCGACATGTTTTATCAGACACAATGAGTTATCAAGAGTTTTATCGCTTTTCGATAAGGACACGCAATCGGTCTAATTTATTGTTCGTATAATTCGATTAAATTCCAACGCAAATATGTATAATAACTTTTATACCTACATAAATATATCTATATATATATATATATATATATATATATATATATATATATATATATATATATATATATATATATATATATACATATATATATATATATATATATATATATATATATATATATATATATATATATATATATATATATATATATATATATATATATATATATATATATATATGTATAATAACTTTTATACCTACATAAATATATCTATTTCCGCTAATGATATTCACATTAATATATTATATATTGCAACATGGGTATGAGATTTAGTAATAGGTTATGATGAGGAATGACGAGGAACCATTAAGGTAGGTAAATTAAAACAATTAGAATAGTAACGATAAATTGTCATCGTTATTAGTTACAACATTTTTAGAATTCTATTTTAATTAGGTACCTAATACCTATATAATAGTACAAAATCAAGTCACCTCATGCTATTATACGTGCTTACTTCTAATTATATAATAATTATTCTAAATTTCTATTCTAAATAGTTGAACGTTTAAAAACAAACGTTTAAAAGTATTTTTATACGTTCTCTAAAAATATTTTAAATTCTTTATATAATAAAACATTAAAAGAAGTCTGTAGATCAAATATTTTAAGAAAAAATCTAATCTTTCTCATATAACTCTCTTTAGGGTTTTGGAAGTACACACATAAAGCACGCACCTTTGATTCTTTTAAATATTTGTCCACCTGTGTCTCTGTTTATGAGCGTAATAAGCATATTCTATTTCCATATAAAAACTCAAGAGCTGTAATATCTAATGAATATGGGCAATATGAATTGAAAATTAAAGTGAAAGTTATGTGAAATAAGCATCGAAAATTGAAGCGATCGCGTCACAGTGGAACAGACTATCATTTGACAATTTTATTTCCCCTATTTGAATTTGGCGTTGAATTAACTAGCTCGTAATTTCGGCGGAAAGCATTTGAAGTCTTGTCTAGGTTCTCATTAAATAAGTGTTCCAAGTTTGAATTTAAATGAAGTGAGAGAGCTTAAAGTCCACATAAACGTAGTTGGTAAATAAAGTAAAAGTGTCAAGTTCCTTCCCATTTTTTTTTGTCTATATGAGCTTTTCATCCATAAAAAGAATTTATTTCAGTTTTAAAGTCCCAGTATTGAATCATAATAATAAAAAATAAGGATTATAGCTTAATACATTTTCTCACGCACGCTATTTTCAAATTTTGGGGCAGAAATAGTAAACAGAGATAAAGCGATAGGGTAATCCTTACGTTATCATTGATAGCGATAGAGCGGACGGTAGACGGTCCGAGCTGTCATCAGTAGTGATCTAAGAGTTAGTAGAAAGCAGCTGCCGACAGCCCGTCATGCCGCCGCTCTATCACACCCTCACGCGGAATCAATGGGAGGCCGTCCTCGTCGTGAGTCATACAACCTTTCACAACTTAGAAACACTAAATTTAATTTAAATCTTTGTCATATAATCATATCGATAGAATTATATAAATTATATTGGCAGTGAATTGGATCATTAATTCGAACTATTCTACTATTTTCAGCAAATGTCTGCGCAGCTGGGTCGAGGAGAACGCGGAGAGAGGGAGCGAGGAGGTTCTGGCGGTGAACGAGATGACGCATCGTCCACGGGGTCGGAAAGGCTGTATGAGCAAGATATAGCTATACTCAACCGGTGTTTTGACGATATAGAAAAGTTCATAGCCCGACTGCAGCATGCGGCGGCAGCGTCGCGGGAACTAGAAAGAAGAAGACGGTCTCGCGGCGGCGGCAAGCGCAGCGCCGGGACTGGCGAGGGCATGCTAGCTCTGCGCACGCGGCCTCCGCCTGAACGTGACTTCGTAGACGTGCTGCAAAAGTTCAAACTGTCGTTCAATCTTTTAGCGAGGCTTCGAGCTCATATTCACGACCCAAATGCACCTGAATTAGTTCACTTTCTATTCACCCCCTTGGCTTTGATAGTTGATGCGGCGCAAGATGTCGCCGATGGACGTCTTCCCGCTAGAGTGGTACAGCCTCTGCTCACTCGTGACGCGCTCAACCTGCTGGCCAACTGTGTAACCAGCAAAGAAACGGAACTGTGGCATTCCCTCGGCGACGCCTGGCTTATACCTAGGTAACTGATACTATGTCCGTCGAGGCGCAGTGGCACGGTTCTCTCTGCTTGCTGCATTACTGAGTGATGGAAATAGTGATGCTGAATAGATAATCTAAAAATAATTTTAGTAAAATGACACTTCTAGATCACAGTAAATAAAAAAATTATAATATTAAGATAACAATCAAATATCATTAAAATATAAATTATCATATAATAATTTTAATTTACGAAATTTGATCCGATCAAAGATGAATAATGATATCACCTGCTGTCC
>JAXRJS010000084.1:417500-525000 GCA_037127375.1 Dione juno | reverse complement strand
AAAACGGAATCCTTATGCGATCACTTTGTTCTCCGTCTGTCTATCTGTCAAGAACAAATAGTCAAAATTACGAGGAGGTATCAAGTTGAAATTATCAATATCCACATTGGTGGTATCTTAGAGCAGAAAAAGTTAATTTCTATGTCAACGCGTTTGCATTTTCTATATAAATCGGCTCATAATCAAAACCTATATAAAAAATATTTCTCGTTGGCCTAGAACTATGAAACATAGATATAAGTTAGAACTTATAGCGCAAACAAAGGGAATAGTCCGAAATTTGGAAATTTATAAGTATATCCCAGGTAAAGACCCGCTGCTTGCGTATATCTGTAGTTCATGAGTGGGTATGGTCGCAAATTTAAATTTGCCAGTTTATATTTTATATTTTCCGCTGACGTAGACCGACAATGGTAGATCATGGAATTGGTACGTTACCATCGATGGGCGATTGCCCGATATATATTGTAATATTATTAGTTTATCCTAACATTAATATTAATACAACTTGATGATACACAGAAATCTAACCCTGACGAAGTGGTAGCTTGGCTGGAGGCGAAGGGTTTCAGCGCGAACGCTCAGAAGCAGATGCGTCTGTCAGGCCACCAGTTGTTCGCCCTGTCGCGCAGCCAGTGCGAGCGCGTGCTCGGCTCCGACGAGGGCAAGCGGCTCTACAGCCAGGTGCTCGTGCAGAGGAATGTCTCTGGGGTAAACTGAATATTCTTTCTTGATAAAAACCGAATCATTTTTACCCGTCGTCGTCCACTTTTTTGAAATTGAATACATTGTAATTTGATATAATATAATATGTAAATAATTGGTATATGTAGCTATAAACCAATTCCTCTGGATTAACTATGTCTATTTATAAACAATACGTGCATGCACTTATGTACGCGCTTGAGAAGTTATAATTCTAAAAATTAGAAGTGCAGGAGGGATTACTTTTTATGTACTTCGCCATTTCTTAACTGTCACCGACAAATACTTAAAAAAAAAAAATTCGTAAAAATTATATAACTTAGCTTCACTTAGCTCCTGAAAGTAAGCGAAGTGATTTGAATTTCTTTGCGTGACTCACGTTCATATAAACAGACGACAGAAATTCTGCTGAGTGGTTTTTAGTTTCATACTTTCTATAAAAAGTGCACCATCCATATTATTATCCATAATTTTCTTTCCGTTTTCTCTAAATCTCTCTCGTCTCTGTCTCTTACTCTACTCTTCTACTCCGTTGATAGATTGAAACGTCTTATCTCATTCATTTTAATTCTTCCTTATTTATTAACAAACAATTAAATAATGTTTTTGTGTGTTGGTCGCTTTACCACACTTAGTACAAGACGACGTCAGCCTCCGAGCTGCAGAGCATCCTGCGCAAAGTGCGCGAGAAGGTGGAGGTGTCCTGATGATCGCCACACTACCGGCGCCACCACCAGCGCCACCACCGCTAGCACCACCAGGAGTACCACACACGCATATGTCTGATAATATGTATCATTCAGATCCAGCATTACATGTACATGATTTACCAGATTATCACAGAAGTTCCTCTTATTGTTGATTTAATTATATTAACGTTTAATTTAAAGATTTCGATTATATTTACCATTGTTATATATATATATATATATATATATATATATATATATATATATATATATATATATATATATATATATATATATATATATATATATATATATATATATATATATATATATATATATATATATATTATTAGGAAAATACCTACAATATTTAACAAAGTAATTCAATTCCAGGAAAATATGTTTATAGTATAGGTACATTATTCAACAAGGAATTTAATTTATTTGCTCTATAAGTTGACCGTTACCATTTTGATTTTATACTTTTAAATATATTTGTTTTTCTTTATTTGAAAATATATAGTTTATTTATTATATTTAATAATATCTATATCACAATATCAGCAGATAAGTAAATAAATTAATTGTATTAAAATTATACAACAGTTCTAGATTTAAAAGCTTCAAGTTAATTGAATTACCTATTTAAAATTCTAGATAGAATAAGACACTGTTTATTAAAAATATTTCATTTATTATTTTGTCTTAAAATTATAAATATACATATTAATAATAAATAAAGCTGCGAGTCACTTTTTTCACTAAATTACTATAAATAATGTATAAGAATAAAATATTGTATAATATATTTTCGATATAAAAAGCAGTGTCATATGTTATACGAGTATGTTGTATACACTTAGTGCTATAATAAGTGTGAACTCCTTGTACGTTCTGTAACTCACAACATTAAACACTTATTCCTTACAAACTGTTGTTTATTTTCCGACATTTTCAGCCAAAATATAGGTGCTGTAATATCGTTTGGGGTCTTAACCTTATAGTCTTTCATTTACGTTTAATATCTAAGTCTACCCAACCCTGGCTTATTTAATAATATTACAATTTAAAGATACCTTTGTAATCTAAGAGTTAGTCGATGACGAGACGTCGAAGTCGTCGCAGTCGTTGTAATATTTGTACATGATTTTATGAATAAATTGTCTTATTTGGTGAATTTATTCGTACAATAATTAATTAGTTACATATTTATTGTGCTCTTATGCACATAATTACATTGTAAGCTGTTACTCTGATTAATGTAACGGTTATAACTTTACGTAATAACGTCATATAGAACACGAACTATTGTAACATAAACTCATATAGAATTTTTTATATGTACTATGTAGTACAATAAATCTATAATCCCGAGGAATATAAATCTGAAACAATTTTGTTTCATTCATTCAATATGTACCAAATAAAACATACAATTGAGATGGCAAGACTATCAATTAACTTATAATTAATGAGTATGGCACGATTAATAGTATCTAATACACTAGTAAGGTGGTCTAGTGGTCTACTCTAGTGGTCTACTCTAGTCGTTTACACTCTACTCAATACACACACATACACCTTGCGTGTCTCTCGCCCGCGAGCGACCGCACACACAGACATATTCAGACTTAATAGTCGAGACTAATTCCTTTATTAAAAGGTAATTGTCACGTTTCATAAAATTTCGTTTCACTATAATGTATATAATTCTCTTCATAGATATGTAGATGTTAGACGTCACGACTAATATACATTCAATATACAATCAATATACTTCGAAAAATACATTAATTACACATAAAGGTATAATATTATACAATTTGTAAGTTCATCAAGACTACAAATAATATTAGATAATAGGATTTCTTCTAAATTAGTTACTGGAATGAGGACTTGCTCAATCCGAGCTAGTCGGAATAATATTTCAATGAAAATATATATGTAAACGTTTGCTTCAAATGCATTACCAAAACACATAAATTTTGTTTTCCATAGTAATTACGCTGTGTATAAGTCCTAGGCTTGTATCTAAAGGTAGTTTAGTGGGCTAGAGCGATTGCGCAGCGAGACGCGCGGCGATGGCGGCCGTGAGCGCGCTGCCCTTACCGCTGCCGTCTTCAGCGCCCAGCAGCGTGAACTGCAACAGATGTGTTATGAAATTAAAAATCATCGTGAAAGGCTTACAAATAGATATTAGAGTTCCCATCGGTATGCCAATATTACTAAACTACTAGATATATATCCAATTTAGAGTTATTGGTTTGTGTAATGTTGCCTACAAGACAGCCTAGGTTTTGCTGGTGATATTAAATTAATTTGTTAACTAAGTATATTTTCCAGTTATTGTAATACAACAAATAAAATTTAATTATTTAAATATAATAAACAGAAAAAGAAACTCAATGAGAGATGCTATTCGAAGTGTCGCATGCGGTGTCAGGCGCAGTTTTGGTAGATCTCACCGTGCCAGTAGATAATAATTTATAGTGTATCCTAGCCCGCTACCTTCACACCTGCAGTTGGGCAGTCCGATAAAAATATTAATAAGTATAACTTAAAATTTAGTCGATTATACCTTATGGTGCGGCGCCAGCAGCGTGATGTACTTGTCCATGAGCGCGCGGATGCGAGGGTGTCGTTTGTACACGGAGCCGTCCACCGCCACCGCCACGTGCTCGCGCGCCATGCGCCGCAACAAGGTCGCTATACCTGTGACAATCGTTCATTCTATATACCTTACTAGCAACTTGTTCCCGGCTATGCTCGCTCGATCGACGTTCTCTTACTCACTCTAATATAATACGCTTGTACTTCATATTATTTATGATATCTTTTCAAATCTATGACATATTTTTCTTTTTCTTCTTTGTCTATAAAATATTTTATATGCAATAATTTATCAGGGTGATAAGCAATCGCGCGCGTTTTTCCCGCATAAATCTCCCGGGTCTTCCGGGACAGCCACTTATATCTTCTAGTCTTATATCTTCTAGGGAAAGTTTCATAAAAATCGGTTCAGCTAATCAAGAGATTAGCCCGGACAAACGGAAAGACGGACAGACTGATAAATAGTAAATAAATGATTTTTTTGTGTTTTAGTAACGTGTAAATAACTATATGCACTCGAAAAGTACTCAGTTATTCTGAAATCACAAACAGAAATTTCCAATTATATTTATATGTATATATGTATAAACATATACATTTATAGTAGGCATGCTACGAAATATCATGCGCTGCCTCAGTCAGCATGCATTGTCTTAAAATGGACAGGAATTTAAGAACTGAGTGGATCGTTTTCATTCCTAAGAGCATCAACATAAACTTACAAACTGAGACAAGTTGCGCGGCGCGGTTAGATATGATGCGCGCGACGTGCTGCGCGACCAGCGCGTCGGTGCGGGTGACGGCCACCCCGCACGCGTCGCGCAGCGCGTCCGCCGTGCGCGTCCATGCGCCTGATACGTTCTCTCTATAAACAAAAGAAACATGATGAACTAGTACATTATATAAATTACATGTATGACGCATCAGTGTTTAAACTGTCACAATTAAACTCATCATAATGTCAACTCACTCTTCAAACATGCTGAGATGAGCGGAGAGCAAGGAGCCGCGCTCGGGCACGGCCGGGAACAGCCCGTCACGAGCGAGTCCGCTCAGTACTGCACACAGCAACTCGCCGAGGTACTTGCCACCGATATATTTCTCGAACCTGAAATAGATTTTTATTTTACAATATTATTTCGTCCGAAGAATATCATGATATCTTTCAGACTATATAAGTCAATAACAAAAATAATAATATATGAACTTTAGAAACGAAGAAGTTACCTGAGAGAGTGATCCTTAAATGTTTCTTAGAATTTTGCGAATTGTTACTATCCGTTCATATTTTTTACAAACAAATGAAAATAAGTACTCTATATGTGAGTATCTATGAGTATCCACTCAGCTTTATTATCAAGCAACAAGATTGTTTAAAGTTGAAACAGTCCTGGATTGACACAGTATTCTAATAGGATGATAGAGTGTACTTACGTGAAAGACGTAGCTAGCAGGGAGTTGTCGTCCACCTCCTTATCAAACTCAGTGCGCAAGAAGGACAGGCATCCGTTGTCCCCGAAGGCGCCCCACTCGACGTCGACGCACACGTCGCGCACGCGCTCGTGCGCCGCCTCCCAGTGCTGTACGCGGTCCGCGCGCTCCATGTAGCAGCCGTTGGAGCCCGTGCCCAATATAACGCCAATCTAGAGGAATCAACACCAGAACTGATGAACTGCGAGTGTATGTATGCCGAGATCGACTGTCTTTGTGTTATTATTATAAGTAAATCATATTTAAATGAAAGAATATATGTAATAAAACATGCAAATATTATATTGTTTATTATATACAATTATGAGTTAATTGAAAAACATATTTGTTTGGCTATTAAGATCACAAGCTACTGTGTGGAAAGGGGAAAGGTCTTACAACAAAAATATCCGCTACATTAAAGAATTATTTAAATCGACTAAGAACATAAAAGACAGCAAGCAGTTTACCGCAACTTCAGGATCCAGTTGTGCTCCAGCCACTAGAGTGCCAGTAGTGTCATTGAGCAGCACCTGAACGGTGACCTTCAGGCCGCGCTCGCGCAGGCAGCGCTGCAGCAGCGCGGCCACGTCCACGCCCTGCATGCCGCCGCACTTGAAGCTCTTGGTCCACGTGATCAGCTCTCCCGACGAGATAGAGTGCTGCTTCATTGGAAATGAAAACGTGAACCCTGCAAATGTATCACGTTAAAGTGGTGAGCCTACAACATTTTACTCAGTTAAATCGCAGGTTGTCACGGTTCTTAAATTATCATACTAATATTATAAATGTGAAAATAGTAATATATCACATTTATAATATATATAGCAGAACTATTTAGATAACCTTTTTAGGAACGAATTTAGGTAACCTGCACCTGCCGCTTACCTGCTGCCTAGAACCTGCTGCTTAGAAATATGTTTATATCTCAGAATAACACATAGACTACAATTTACAGCTATTTTGTATAATTTAGCTGCAATTAGTATCAACTAACTACTACTACAACTACTACTCTAAGAGCTATCTTGGCGTAGGTACCTATCCTAAGAATATTTGTCTCAAAATATAATTAGTCTCAAAGTATTATTATAATAATGATGTCACGTTTATAATTAATATACTCAAAGTGTTTTCTTTGTTAAATAAGTAGTTTTATTTACCAAGTGAAAGCTCATCGCCCTCCATGCCTTCGGACCGCAAGAAGTCCTGCACGCAGTCCGCCAAGAAGTTGAACAAGTCTTCGCCGGGACCCAGACGTAAGGCATCGCTAGAATAAAACAAATACATGTATATAATTACATATATTTATAATTTTTTCAATCTAAAGTTAAAATAATGAACACATTATAATGTGTTTATTATTGTAGCTTCAAAGGGGATTCGCTTATTATATATTTTTATTATTTGTATGTCAAAATTCTAATATTAAAAAAAGTCATTTCAGGTTTTGTAATATAACGGACTATAGATTAGTTAGTTGACAGATTGTCTTTTAAAGCTACTCATTAACACGTAAAGATATAAGAAGATATGACATTCGACAACGATTGTCAAACGCAAGACAAAACATATAGTGCTCTTTCATTTTCCCTAATGTGACTAAGAAGAGTAGTTACTCCGCAAGTCAATTATTTACATTACTTATTGATCGTGATTTCTTTAAAATAATGAATTATACAATACCTGATATGATATTGCTTAACATCTTCTCGCACGAGCTGTCCTTTCTGCAGCTCCAACAGCAACACTCGGAAGTTGGTGCCGCCGAGGTCGAGAGCCAGGAACACGCCTTCCTCTGTGAACATGACGTCGCAGATAAATATAAATTATTTTAAAGTAAATATTAATATTATTATAAACAACAATTTAATATTTTTGTACAATTTAATTGATTTAATTACAATTTAATTTACCTAATTCCGTAAAGCTATAATATACTAGAGACAGAACTGAAAATCGTCACAGAAAGTCAACACATTTTATAAAAATAATTCTGTGTAAATGTTTTAATAGACGACAACTTAATATTAGTTTATATTTTGTAAAATCTAATAATAATTACTTAAAAATGTCTTAGTTTCTTTTTATTATGTAATATTTATGTTGTTGTATCGTGTGGATCTCCCTTACCGGTGCCGTTGGGTAGTTCTGGTACATAAGTGTTTTCCATCTGCAGGCTAGAGGGTCGCTCTCGGAGGCCGTTCTCGATCTCTCGCGCGAACACCTCGCCGACTCTCCGCAACGTCGCGCCGCACAGCACGAGGCCGGACAGCCTTGAGTCTGTCTGTAATGTAATTATTATTCACATTTTACTGCCAAATGTACCTTTAAATGTTTTTGTCGCGTTTCTTATTCACTCAAATTAAAAGTCGTTCAGTAAATAAATTACGTGTCGTTTGACTTTATACCAGTTTTTTTACAATTTTTTTATGCCTGTAGCCCCATTATTAAAATTTATTAAAATTATACAAATTTTATTCGAAATTATATATAATGAATATCTATGTAAATTGTATAGTTGGGTAACCAACAACAACTATAAGGTTGTGTATACACGTACATATACAAGTAAAGAAAAGTAAGCTAAACCTAAAAAATACAATTATTACACCGTCCAAATATATGAAACCCTTCGTGTTATTTGTAAGATACGTGAATCGATAAGGTTTCTTCGAAAGAGGCGGGTTTCGGGGACTCGACACTTCGTGACGTCACTGACACCAGAACTACAAATGGAAAAACAGTGGAAAGCTATGACCATGTACGTATATAGGTATATTTGTATGGGCACCTTGAAATAACTCAGACATATGCAGACATATTTTTGATAATTTATAAATGATAAAAATTATATTTTTTCTTATGTTAAAAGATTGGCATGTTATGAAGTAAATATTGATTTATTGCGTTAAAGAGTAAGCAAGTAAAATTAATTGGTCAGATTATCGGGGGTCGCCAAGGGGCCCCCGCTCTGACCCGCCTATCTCAGTGGACGAGATATTGACTATAGTGAACTAGAACTTGCAAATAACATGGCTATAACATCGAGACAGTGAGTCCGCTGAGGATTGTGATCGTATATAATATGCTATTGTATTATAATTTATTCATAATGTATTCAATGACATTCTCGAACAAATAAATTATCACAAACCTAAGTGAGTAAGTAATGCCGAGGTGTGTAAATGTTTTTGTTAAACGCACAAACTTAGCGGTAAGGATTTTCTGAAACAGCAAAAATCTTATAGAAACTAACTTAACTATTATTAGCCTGCACCTTAATAATAAGCAGGCTGATTAAGACGAGAAGAAATCTAATTATTACGAAACATTTAAATAATATTTATCTATAATAGATTTGTTTTGCGCTCAATCGGGCCCATTCCGACTCCGCCACAATGGCGCCAGTTATGTTGTAAACATGTATATACTTTCTTAATGCCATATATGTAAATAGCACAGATAGCGTAAAGTAAATATAATATATCAATAAAAAGCTTAGCATATCTTTCCTTCGGTGTGTATTATCTTTACGACGCACAACTCCAGCAAGGCAGCTACCGAACAAAAGTACAATTAAAGTAAAGTCGGTGCGAAACGTGAGTCGTAAATCTTGATTAAGTGTTATCTTGTGATACTGTCGCATGCGAATTATACAATATTATACAATATACATACATACATACATACATACATACATACATACAAATATACATACATACATACATACATACGAGTATCTTATACTGATTATTAATTATATACATTTTTGATTTCTTAATCCGGACGCAGTATTAAGTTACTAAGTAAAGCATCACATTGCAAGGCTAACTCATAAATTTGAAGGAATATTAAAGGTGAGAAAGCACTAACGTAAGAGATTAACAAATATCGTGTACTCAAGCGAGCTGCAATACTCATCATTACACAATATATATGAATCCGCTGTAAGTCGTAGACTACTACAGTAGTACCTAGCGAGGTATTTGACTTGTCATTATCTGGTTTTGGATAAGGATAAGAGCCTATGTAAGCCTATCTCTAACATGGATTAGATAAAACAATATAGCAGACACGATATATTGGCCACTTTTACTATTTAAAAAGTTATTATTGTCATCTTCACCCTTTGTTTTGCAAAAAGAAATTTAATAAAATTTTAGATGCCAATCAAGTTCCACATCCCTCTCAATGGATCCGTGTCAAGGTTGTTCTCAAGTGAGACACAATACGGTGACATCTGATGAACTGACAGTACCGCACTCACTCACACGGTAGCCGGTACTCCTACGAGTATATATGTATATCTCAACCGGAGCTCGGACACGCCGCTTATCTTATTGCTACGAATTGAGCTTTACATTGCATAAATGAACAACAATCAATATAAAAATAGCCACTTTTCTTTTTTGTATATGACATTTTTATACAGTTGGATTGAGAAAACTCTAATATTTTCACGTCACGTAAGTAAATGGAAAGAATATTTAATTTTAATCTACACTACGACTACTACCTACCTAGTACCTACCTACCTAGTACCTACCCTACTCTATGTCCGACTTTTCTAACATAAATAGACTGCGATAACTAATTTATTTTGAATATTAACATGAGTTACATCAACATCATTGGCACATAATATCACATAGATGATATAACAAACAAACAAACAAATAAACATTGCATTGCATATCCTGCATTATATGTATATGTATTTTTTGTTACACGTAAATATATTAGCTATTATGTGAATCATAAAATTCTCATATCTCATAGAGATGGATCTACTTGATTGTCATAAGCTTGATTTATTGTAATTGCGACAAGTAGCAATAAGAGCGAGTGCCCGCAACTAAGTTCCGCCGCGCCGACCACTTGCGGTGAATTAGGTCAAGCATTGTAGAGTAAGGGGCAGGGGTACTTAAACAGCACTGACATTTGCATACATACATATAAAGAAATTTATTTCTCTATATTAAGACATCACAACATTGCCATTGATTTGATGTATGAAACGTTTAATTTTGATAAATAGGATGAAGATTAAACTAAGTGCAAAAAAATAAGTGATTTTCATATGTTTTACTTCATTTAAACATATTGTTAATAATTACTTAAAACCATGTTAGTTTTAACATGGGTCATTGTCAACAATAATATATAATTTTGTAATTTATTTAAAAGTAAATATATAATATTCTCGAAGCAAACCCGCTGCAAGTAGTCAGTCAGTCAGTCGGAGTGTGTCAATCAAGTCGCCATCAATCACAATGAAGTGCATCGAATTGGAAGAATCAATTGCACGTGCTGCTTCTATTTGTGGAATTGAGACGATTCAGCAGTCACCGATATATACATATATAAATGATAGTATTTATATGTATATTAACTCATTTTTGTAAACTGATAGTACGTCATTCATTAAAAGATTAAAAGTTCCTGCATTTTATTATTAAAATAAATGATGACAGTAGTTCTCTATCTGTCTGTTTTCAACGGATGTCTTATGTTTTAAAGAACCTTCCAGATATCTCCAATGTCTGTGCGAGAAGCCCTTATTGTTGCATCGTTAGACGTATCTTAATTTGGCTTCAACATGTAATTACGACAAAAACTTCTCTCTGTCTCTCTTAAAAGTGAAACACTTAACGTAACGAAATCAATAGTATTCTTAGGAATGACCATAGATTTTAAACTTCAGTAGAATGCCCACCTAGATACACGTGCAGATAAACTAAGCTCTGCCGCGTTCGCGATTAAAAGAGTGAGAAATGACAGATGTCGATAATGTCCGACTTGTTTATTTTAGCTATTTTCATAGCATTATGTCTTATGGGATGCTAGTATGGGGCGGTGCAGCAGAAATAAATTCTATATTTATTCTCCATAAAACAGCCGTAAGATCGATTTTGAATTTAAGAAATAGAGGTTCTCTGTAAGTTGATTTTAAACAAACATTATACTATAGGTATTCTAACAGTTGCTTCGCAATATGAATATAATATTTAAATTATATAATATTGTTTTGTCAGTCAACATGTCCAATATTACAATAAAAACTGTGACAGACAGACGATAGGAACAAGAAATAAAGATAAGCTCGTAACGCCTAGTTATCGCCTCCAAAAAATAAATAAATCATTTATGGGCGTGAGTGTACGCGACTATAATAAAAATCCGCAATCTACTCTAAACAAGACACGAATTTAATAATTATATAATAATTTAATAATAAAATTGTAATATTTATATTTAAAACAGCAACTGTTGAGTTTCTTGCCGGCTCTTCTCAACAGAACTGTCTTTCGAACGGTACGGTGTGCCGTGTACTGTACGGCAGTGACGGTAGTGACGCGTACATTCGACGAATTATTTAAAAAAGCTTCGTTACTCAATCAAAGCGTCACATCTAACAAATACAAAAAAACTAACGTATTGTTCTATAAAAAATATTTTAGACATCTCTTTATCAGCGAGTTCACAGATAGGGGCTCTCGTATGTAACGGAGATAACATACGTTATCTGTTCAGAATATTCCAGCTCGTTTTTAAATGACCTGCGAAATTACGAACACAATTGTGTTTGTTTTTAGTAATATTGAATGTAATAACATGAGTTCATCTCAGAGGTCAAAAAAGACTTTTTATCTATAGAGATTATTTCAAAGTTTCATTAATAATATTTTAAATTTATAATAAAACGGTTATCTTTGTTTATATAAAAAAAATTAAGATTTTAGTGTGAAAAAGATTTTATTAAATGTGAGCTTGTTTGTTAATAGTTAATTAAACAACAAGTAAGTAAAACAATGCACTATAAAAGATGCGACATCCAAAAAGCTCAATCTAATCTATATACACCCCATAGATTTATGGAGTGAGATGGATGGATCATAATTTATTTTATTTGTACACTGAAATTTAACGAAATTTAACTCATTATAATAAAATTATATTTCGTTATTTATGGGAAGATATTTTTATGTGTAGATTTAAGTAAAACGAAATCTACAATGAAATTGTGTCAAAAATATATGTAAGAAACATGTCCGATATACCTACTTCAATATGGACTTTATTGTTAAACAGTTAAACGGTAGCACGCAATAATTTGTTTCTTTTTTCTCACAATTATCGTTAAAACTACATCATTCCGTAGATTCAACGTGCGGATATAGAGAGCTTTGAAGTGAGGAGAGAGGAGAGAGGCGCAGTGCCTAAGATTTGCGACACAAGTGTAGACTCAAAAGGCCAAAAAACTTACCCAAATTCAAATTGATTTTAATAGTTTTAGAAATAAGCTTATATTTTGCCGATAGTTCGAGGCAGCCCGAAATATTTTAGCAAATTCTATATAGATTTCGTTGTTACATCTCTGGTTCTAACGAATGTCGCGTCCAAATTAACTCTAAGCCGAAGTTAGAAGTGTACTTTAAGATTATGAAAGAATATATTTTTTTATGGAAATATATAGTAATACTGCCACATATAATGTAATGTCACACACATAAGGTAATGTCACATGGGTTATTGTTTGTGCACATTATATGAAACACTGCCGACTGACATTCATCATTTCACGCAGGTACATATAGGTAGATAGGTACTATACATATTAACTATTTTAAAAATGTTTGTACCAGTAGTACAATATTCACAATTGTTATTTTAAAATTCATATTAAAATTTGAAAATTTGTCGCCGTCGTCGTCGAATTTGCTGTCGAAAATTGTTGAAGCAGTCGCCATGGTATGATGCCAAAGAGCAAGACTGATCAACGCAACGTCTTTTTATAGGTTATTGCAAATTTAAGTTTACAAGACCAACTGACGTCACTGCAGAGTAACATGACGTCTAGCGGTCCCATCAAAATTACACGACATTTAATAATGTTACATTGAAATGTATTTTATGGCTCTTATCAATTGAATAAAAATGTAGAATTTTTTTTTAAATTGAGATGCTTTACCAAATTGAGGTTATAATAATTTTCTTTACTAAGTTACTCATATATATATTTTTTTTATGATTTTGAGAACAAAACAAAATCAACTTTTCATATATAATACATTACTTAAACCAATTAAGCGATGGAAAAAACTCTAATGAAATATTTATAAAATTTACCTTAATAGCTCGTACTCTGTCGTCCAGCTGCAGTGGCGGGGGCAGGAACTGCTGTTCCCAGGTTAAAGCACCATTAGTGCCGTTAGTTGCTGTTCCGTTAGTCGTTCCATTGGTTGTTGTCCCGTTGGTGCCGTTGGTTGTGCCGTTCATAAAAACCCGGGGCACGGATGGACCGTTCTCTACCGCCGTTGACATGATGTATGATTATGTAGCTATCTGTAACAATAATAAAATATTTTATTTTAACTTCAGAACTAGTTAATTTTTTACACAACATAGACGTTTTTTGAAGCACCTCCATCGTAGAAGTGGAGACCTAATACATACAGTATTAGGAGTTTTAATTTCCTTTAACCTAGCTATTTTGAACGTCACGAAATATATTTGCGGAAACAATACTATCATTAAAGAGATAAAATACTTTCAGTGAGCTTAACAGATAATTCACGTCAACACGTGTGACGTTATCAATTTTTAAAGTTACATGTCTGATAAATGTCGTTTTCAATTATGACTAAATGAAGTTAAATTATTGCTTCAGATTTTATTAGAGGGTGTCAGAGGGTGTCTAGCCAAGTATCTGTCCCATATTTGATTCTAGGCGGACGGGTACGTGACCCCGGGTCCTCAAGCCATTTTCATACCCACACCCAATTCATGAAAGTGGTGTCTCTCCTCCTTTTCCCAAATCTTTCTTCATATCTTATGGTGTATGCCGTTGCCGACATGTGGTGGTCTTAAACTAAATGTTTCGAGGTCTGAACCAGCCGTTAAGTCGGAGAATTTCAGGTACCTTGAATCCGGTGCATGAGCCCGGAGGCATCGACCACCACGTCAATGTCTCCGGACTCATCGACCACGACCTCAATGCCTCCGGACTCATGCGTAACGGAATTCAAATGGTGAGAAGTCACTGATGTGGTTTGCGATAGTAGAATACCACTCAAGCTCAAGGGACTGATATACAAAAGCATTATCGCACCGGTTCTTTACGGTAGCCAATGTTGTCCATCTCGGCACATTTAGGAGCTTCTCGTCACGGAGATGAAGATGCTGAGATAGATGTGTGGTGTTACGCGGTCTGACGGCACACGTAACACATTCATTCGAGGTAATCTTGGGTGGTGAGATAGTATGGCCACGACCTAAGAACAGTCGGAAGTAAATACCTTGATATCTAAATCTCTATCCATGGAGTTGGACCACCCGGACCTGCCTACCCTACTACTACTGTTGGATAGAAAATTGAATACGTAAGTATACATTAGTCGACTCAGTATCGATAGCTGCAACTATATGTCATATCGCAATCGGTTATCGTTCAATGGAATATTTGGCCTAATCTGCCGAATCAAATGAGGCCCGCTGCCCGCTACCCGCTACCCGCTACCCGTAGTCCTGCGGTGCGGATAATGGCCACAGCGGCCATTCGGGGGCGACTCATTTTATATATATACATGGTGTCACGAATCTCGTTCATATAGCGGACTGTTCAGAGATAAACTACTGATATGCCATGTCATGCCACTCTGTTTTACGTTTTGTCACCTATCAGAGATATGATGTATTAGGGAAAGATCAACGACGCCCTTTTCCTGTCAGGGCGGGAAAAGTATATAAATATACTCATAACTCAAATAATATATATATATATATATATATATATATATATATATATATATATATATATATATATATATATATATATATATATATATATATATATATATATATATATATATATATATATATATATATAAGACGGAGTCGTTAAGACCAACCGGACCTGACCACTGCCAAATACTCTTCACTTTCGCCCAATTAATTTAAAAATTTTCAATTATTTAAAAAAAGTACACCTATTACTTTTACTTTGTTTAAAAAATAATGCCTTAAAGTAATGACTTTATCTACATTATCTGTAAAGCGAAATTTAAAAAACTGACAAGCGGAACATAAACAGAGGAAGTCGATTATTATAATAATGGTTCGTAGGTTTAGAGCAATCGCTCTTTACAAGTGAATAGCAACTACGAACTAAGTGAACAAACATTTTTTTTCTACTTAGTAACCCACCTACGGTCGTCTATCCGAGATGTCGTCAACATATATTATACTAAATACCAATTAAGTTAGTAAAAACATATAAAAATATTTATTTACTACTGTCTACGGTCTGTATGTATACTGTCTTTAAATATTGAAAAGAATATAACTTATCTCCTTAGTTGCTAGACAAAATACAAAAAGTACGTTAGACTGTACAAAAAATACCTGATTTTTTTTATTATATAATCAAATATTTAAATATTATACAAAAACATATGTATTTATAAAATGTGCCAAAATTTCATTCTCGATAATGTTAACTGGAATCGAGATGAATCTAGTATCAAATGTTATCATTTAAATGTCAAGGTGATAACAGTCTCAGCTCTAAAGTGTGATGCTACGAAAATAGTCATCTAGCTCCCGATAGAACAAAAAGCGAACCAAAAGCAGTGATTTTTATTTCGTATTTAGAATTACATATTTTAAAGCAATATGCAGTTACTTTTTCAATCTATATGAAACAATATACTCATAAACATTAAAATTCTTTTTTAACGGACAAATCCGATAAATAATATAAATTATATTTCAAAATAAAGTTCAACGAGTTTGAAGGTTGTACTATAATCTTACCCGCTGCTTAAAAACTCATCCACTACCATAGGTTGGCTGGAAGAGATCTCTTATAGGGATAAGTCCACCTTTATGTACTACTTTTTCTTTTTTTATGTTGTTACTCTTATGTTTTTTTTTTAGTACAATAAAGAATATTTATAAATTTATTTACAACTAATAAAATATTCTTATGAAATATTTAGTTTTTTCACTTTACCACTTACATTAGTTTCACTATCACAACATTTCTACTCGACACCGCTACACCGCTACACCGCTACTACACTTACGCGGCGCTAAGCTATGTATGATCTTTTATTTTAACGTCTAAAACGCTTTTGGCTCTGATGTAAACTTGTATATTAATTTACAGCAATTACGCTTTCCAGCGTCGATGTGTTCCTTTGACAAAACAAATAAGTACGCAAATTGAATTGTTTAATAGTTTGGGGAATTCCTAGTAGACAGTGTCTTGAAGAATACTAATTAAATGAAGGTGAGCGTTGTGCTCACCACAGCGTTCACCTTGAGTATTATTTTGATTTTGATAGAAAAAGATGCTATTAGCAGTAATTAATGAATTATTCCATATGACAATGTGTATATCGGCACTACCGTCATCTACAACTAAAAATATCGATCAAATATGCTTGTGTCTTTAGAATATTCTTTTTAAATCTGAGAAGAAACGGCGTAAAGTATAAATAGCGTAATATAAAAGTAACTGCGCAAGCGCATCGGCGCGGCCGTGACGTGTCGGCGCGCCCACCGCCTCCAGCGCCGCGCCGCGTCCGGCGACAGCTAGCGTACAATTACATTTAATTATTGTGAGCACAATCAATATCTCAGTTATATTAAATAATCAAGATTTATTTTAATTTGCATGCCTAATGTATGAATATATTCTACTATATTATTTATAATATTATTACATTACATTGTTATTTTTACAGTAACTAAGCCTTTATATGAACATAAAAGTACAGGTATGTACTCGTATGTACAAACACATAATACACATACTTTTCACTAATTAAGCCATTACTTTATAATTATATACTTATGTAATATTATAATATGTCTGTTTGTACAACAATCGTGAAATGCGAATTTCCGTTCTGTGGAAAACAACGTACAACAATAATAGACAAGATAAGGACGCGGCTAATATAAATATTTACCAAGTCATTGCGCGAGATACTGTGTTTTATGACAATCTTAGTTTCTAGTTTTTAAATTGATAATGTAAAGCACTACGTAGTAAAAGTGATGGTTTCTGTTGACAGTCGCAAAAAATATAGATATTTTAGGTGTTTAAGAAACTCTTAAATTTTCGTCACCTTTAAGTTTATAAATAAATTAGAACCTTCTTTCGAATTTGACAAAATGTTAAATTATTTCAAACAATATAACTTTTAAATGTACGCCTCCATTGATTATGTACGGTATTCCTTATGTATATGTAACAGATATATAGGTATAGTTGTGACTTGTACCGTACAGAGAGTACGTTGACGATGGGAAGACAGTATGACAATGCCATATACTATTTATTACATAGATATGTGTAAGTGTTCAGATTCAATCCAATATTTTTTTTTCATTAGTAAATAAATATCTGGTCCACTAATACAGAAACAAGTCCAAATAATGTCTAAATCCAAGTTCTAACAAACATTACACCAGTTGTCAGTTGCCGGTGAGAGAGCTTACAGAGATATATTAATTTCTTACAAATATATATTTTACTTTTATGGTATTACTAATTACATAAATACTTATATATAATGAAGTTTTTAATGAGACAGTAGAAGTCATACGATCGGCCCTGACAGCGAATGGCCCCGCACCGTGATGACGCCGCGCCGTCAGCTGAGGCAGAGCAACCGAGTTGCGGAAGTGATCAGACTTTCTTAAAATCAGATCTAGAATAAGGACAATGATTTATGACGTCATCTATGTAGGTATATGTCCTCTAATGTGTTTGTAATGACTCCATTTGCATTGTATTTTAGTATTATGGAAAACGAAAGAGATATATATTAGCAAATTCAGTTAAGATCCTGTTACTTTTATTTATAAGAACATGTATAACAGATGGTAATTTTTTATTTATTGTTTTATGTGGACGCTATCATGGTGTATGTAGTTTAAATAAGTTGTTAGAAACGACTTTGCAAAACGTACGTACGTAGGTAAAAAAATCCCGAATAATAAATATTTGGTTCACGAATCTGTGATATTTACGATTTGCGATCAGCCTCTATTTATATAAACGCGCACAGACTTCGCTCAATACAATAAAATACTAAATAAAAATAGTATATTGTGGGAGGAGTAGGAGAGGTCTTATGATACTTCACTAACAAACTATCAATAAATTCGTAATTTACATTAAAAATAGAAATAAAAGACATCTGAATAAATAATTAAATTATTACATACAGTTTACATATAGTTATGTACTCATTTTCAGGGATGTACACACCGGTACAAGCCGGTACAAACCGGTACATGCCGGTACAAGTGGCATGTATATTTATAATTCCTATTTTATTTAAAGGAAAACCTTTAATTTTATCATAAAATTCCCACTTCAATTCAATTTATTCAATTCAATTCGCAATTGAATATTTAATAGGATAACATAAGCAGGAATATCTTCGCCCATATAAATAACAGATATATGTATGTATGTATTTAAAGAAGCAATTTTTCAATTGCGCAACTAGTCAACTCTAGTGTGCATAACAATAGCAACTGTCTGTCCGTCCGTGGTTTTACACCTCACGTCTAGAGTTACACGGATTCTATGTAAATCCGCCATTATACTCGGTTATATGAAAGATTATATTATTTATTATTCGCAGCTCAATTGGCGATGTTATTAAATAATAATTTCTATAAATTTTTTTTTAAGACTGAAATGTAAAAAAAAATGTACGAGTATATTTTTAAACAAAAAAATCGGTCAAGTGTGAGTCGGTTCCTTACTTATTTTATAATCGTAGGCCAACGGAAAGGTATCTAGGCATATGCGCGTATTTTGTAGGAAATGAAGTACAAGTAAAGTTAGTAATGTCTTTTTCTGTGATATTTTCATTTTTACTTTCTAATTTTCGGATATTTTCTTGTTTTATCTGTACAAGTGTAAGTTCTAGCTCGTTATCAAATTTCATAAAACGAATTCTGATATTTTCAATACTGTCTAATATTGTATAAATGAATGTAATGCAAAAACGTTATCTCCCGCTATCAGATAAAGATCGATAGTAGTAATCAATTAAGCATAGTGTTTTAGATTACACATCTGATAGCGCACGCACTTTGCGAATTTGAAAGCAGTCATAGGAACGATGACGTCACTCTTATAGTAATGTAGCCAAATTTTGTAAAAAGGCCGCAAGTTTTTTTTTATATATGACTGTTATTGGAAATACTTTTAAAATTAGCTGGAACATGTTAGTTGTGGGTTTATATCTGGCTTGATCTGAAGAAATTAGAATATCATTAAAACAGTTTCGTGGAAGAAAAAAATGTTATTGGACGTTTATTTATTGGAAACAAGGCAATGTAGGAGTTTCAACGTAGGCCCAGGAAGCAAACCGATACGTCTTTATATTTTCTTAATATTGATAGAAATATAAATAACCCTAATTGATGAAATAAATGTTACATTATAACTGCAGTTATAAATAAAATGGCACTTAAAATTGTACTGTATTATTTGCGAGTCTCTTAATAGAAATTTCCTTTGTCGAGCAATCTGCTCCCCCGTGGAGTTCAAGGAGCGCTAAAGATGGATAGATGGATGGATGTGGATAATGGTCATAGAAATATTCATGCAGAAGGGGTCTAAACTGTGGCTTTAAACATATCATATAATAATCAAATGCAAAAAATTATATACTTATATTTCAAAGTAAATCAAGATTCTATATTTAATGAAATAAAAAGAATAAATACCTAATATAAATTAGAGCAATTCTTACATGAAAAAAAATTATTCCATTAGATTAGTTGAAACATTCAATAATCATACTATCTGGGTGGAATAACAGAAGGTCAGGTTCATATATATTATTATCGGTCCGCTGTGTAGCTTGCAATGCAACGCAATGTCTCGTCAGGCAGAGGGAACAAATTATATCGTTACATAAAGGTTTTATTAATTATGAGAAAGTATATAATATTACCTGTGAGATTGAAATCCGTTTGAATCACTGTCTTTGTACCAGTTTAATAAGTATATGTAATAGTCACATTAAAGTTATCACGCTGTTACTTAAGTCAGGAGACGAGTGTTGCCTTCACAAGGGCGAACGCAGTAATACGCGTCAATCAGAGCATTAAGTGGTTTTAATGAACGTCGGCAGCATCTGCGTCTCAGACCTCGGGGCAGCGGGTTATCAGCAGGTCGCGCCTCCCGATAAGAACACTATCAGCGACCTTTGATAAGGCGCTCAAACTAGACAGCTGGAGATTTTAATAAATAGATGGGACATGAGTAGATAGATGGAGAGGCATCATTTTCTCACTTCATTGTTTTCTCCTAACGAAGTCAATATTAATTACAAATTTTCGTTGCTAGGCCGCAAATCAAATTTGTTTCCACAACGTTTCAATAAAGTTATATTTTACAGTAAACAGTAACCGACAGAAACCTTGGAGATTGTACAGAATAGAATAATTGCTTAAAACATATATCTACATAGTATTTTTCATTGATAAAAAGGAAAATTAATTGCCACTATTTTTAGTTCCAGTTTCTTTCCACAAATGGCACACTCTGCAAAGACACTACATTCGCCCTCTTCCGCACTAATTCGAGGTACGTGTCAGGACTCAAAGCGGCGTTTTATCTTGTAACAGCGGGGAAATGGAAAAACATCAACGTATTTGCAATCAGACACTTAACCGTTTTTTAAGGCACCTTCATACAAACTCATGTATTAAATATATTGTGATTACTTATATGTGCGGTATTCGCTAACTGCCGAAGCCGTCAACAATAGTGACATCATTCACAAGAGCTTATCAATCGTCTGGATCAAACAATCAATTTGTTGCTCCTGAGCTTTATTTTATTAATTTGATTGCGAAAACTTACTTCAAGTACCTAAGCATTTGCATCGCACCTGACAGATAACATTTGGAGCTTGGCTCAGCGCCGCACGGAGTCTAACATAAACATGAGGACTAAAATATTTTAAGCATAATGAGCCGTCATCCATCGTGTAGGTGCAGCCGTCAGTCAGTCATCTTGGCCAAATACTACAATAAAATGTTAATACAAATATGTTTTTTTTTATCATACCTGAGTGTTGTAGTTAGTGTTAGTGAGCTATACTAACTATAATACTCTGTATAAATAATTATAAAATACACGTATATTTTAAAATGTTAGCAAAATTAATATCTTCTTACGCGATACAAGTAAATTGATGGTTCCTGGGAATGACCTACTTTCCTTCGCGGAGCACTGACACTCGGCTGACACTGACATACAAAAATGTGGAACGCGGCTTCGGAGCTATTTAAATCCACTAAATTGTGATTTTCTGGGAAACTCTAAATTTTACGTAAAAATATTTGTTGGATTCATTTATTAAACGCTTCCTATGTTACCAAACTCTCCTTGACTTGTACCAGACGAACTGTTACACCACGACCTACGAACTGTGCCTTTGAAATTCAACGGCACCATAAATGCTACATGTAAAGCCTGAACAGTGAACACTCTGCTCCAGTCTCTAACGGATGAAAGATCTTTTTTGAGCGTGCAGCGACTAAAACCCACAATAACACTACCACAAGATTACCATAAAACTTAGCCACAGACTGCTGAAAATCCCAAGGAAGGAGACAGAGTAAAGTAAAATAACACAAAAAATATCTGCCCTGTGATTTTAGTGGTCAGACGATATCTAAGTATACATTTATAGAACCTGTTTGTGATTTCAAAATAATTGTGTTTTTTTAAAGTTCATACAATTATCTAAACGCTACTAAAAAATAAACAAACATTGATCTGTTTATTAAGTAAACAGATTTTTATGGAACTTTCACCGGAATATAGAGGTAAGAGGTTATTGAGCGACATATAGCTTATTTAAATCCCAGAATTTTTGCGGGATTGGAATGAACGCGGTTAAAACCACGTTTACTTTTTCTTAGACAAATTGATTCGAAAGGAAAAAATATAAATCTTATGTGTACTATAGGTACATGCATATTATGTTAGAGTAAATCTGAGATCAAGCAGGCGAAGCCACACAGCATCAAATAGTCGTAAAGTAGTTTTGCACAAATGTCGGATTTTAAATTAAATTGCAATGCAATAAGCTAGTTGTCGATAAGTAGGATATCTTTATCATAATTCTGCACAATATAGTATTTTTTTCTTCTATCCAACTCTATTAGAACAGTTGACCAAATTATCATTAAGATTATTGATCGCGAGATGCTATCGGAGCCCTCGCATGAACTTGACCGCTGACGTCAGTCGCCGGCAAACGCTTACAAACATGTGTCTAATACCTACAGAGTACAGATGTACAGCGGAGGCGCAAAGTAAACGCATAAAATAGAAGCGCAAAGTACGAACGCACTATGGAATCGCTGTCGTTCATATCAGCTCGCACTGTGTACACTGTACACTGTACAGTGCTAGTAGCACGTAACGTCGCGATAACTCTGATGGTTTACGCGAAAGAATAACGAACACGAAAACAAGTTAAAGGTCTTTGACTTCTTTAACATTAATCAGTTTGTATAAAAATGACACAATAAATAAACGTCGCATTTGTGATTTAAATTTAAATCATTTGTTTAAATGCATGTTTGACAGCTAAATCGATATAGAGTACGAGTATGATGGTTCACTCACATTTATATACGAATCTATAATAAATTATTTTACTCCACTTTCTCTTTGCAACCGCGAGTTTCCTTTTAATACCGAAGTTACGTTGTACCACTGTTTAATAATTCATTAAAATAAGTCTTAAATAAGAAATCTCATCAGTAACGTGTCACAATGAATGAGGTACTGCAGTAGAGGCACTGCCCACTGGGACATCTGAGTACGAAGTTGTTGTTCTTACGACCACAACGGTATTGTTGCTTAAGGAGCTGTATATATGACAAGCTGTCCAACAAGCGCCCACCAATGCTGTATGATGAAAGAACAACAATTTGACACTCATGTAACGAGTAAGATAATTAGAAACGAGCTGTTGCTTATTCTAATATTTCACTAACAGGAAGGAGATTTGAGGAAAAAATGTAATTGTGTTCAAGTAGATATGGAAATTCATTTCTATTAAACAAAATGTCAAATCAATCGTAATATATTATTCCTTCAATTGCCAATTGTTTGAATGTTTTTAATGATACATTTATTAGAGAATATATTGCTCCTTATCTTAACAACGCGTGTAAGCTCGTCGCGCAATTACTAAATTGAACTAAAACTCAATTATTATTTATTTACTTGCGCATGCGCATGTCCCATATGGCATGACCCGCGTTGCGTAACCTGACACCGCTACACTCAAAGAGCACCAGATAACGACCTCATAAGAGTTATCCAAAAGTTCATTAAACACTTTCTAATCGTCAATTGTTTTCATTTCTATCTTCATAATTAATTTAATTAAACAGAAGTATTTATATTTCTCCTTCTCCTGATAAATATTACAAACCATTCATCGGATCGCGCTAGTACTTCATTTTCAGTTATTTTGAAATTACTTCCGACTACTTTAGAAGTAATTTGTTATTTACACGATGCTAGAACACACAAAAACCATTTTAATTTTTGGGTTTGTTTTTTGTTTGTCCAGGTTAATCTCCGGAACAGCAGAACCGATATCTTTGGGGCTTTTACTGAATTATAGAGGATGTAAAGCAAAATATAAGCCAATTTTTATCCTAGAATTCTGTTGGGATCGGGACCGCGCACGAATATCTACCGTCTAGATGAAATCAGGCATATAAAGTTATAATTTTCATTTACATAAACATATTTTACATAAATAGAGTAATTCGAAAATAACATTTGTACAATATATGCATATTATGTTAAAGTAAATCCGAGAACATCGACGATATTTCAAAACGAACGGCTTTCTAGTTAATTATGTATTCGTGTAGTCAAAACGGGCGAAACCGTGGGCGGACCACTAGTGTATGATATTTTGGTTCATTATGATAGAGTCAGCTGGTCACCCTCTAACTGAATAACGGTGAGTAATGGTTCAAATTTGAGTTTGAGTAGTGTATAATATGTAAGTATTCTGCTAAAAGTTATTTACAACTGAAGGTTATCTAACACACACAAATAAATTTTGATATTGATAATAATCTTTAGAGAGCAGACAGAAAATAGACAGTATACAAGTAGAAGCTTTATATAGATAAATGAAGACGGACGGCGCACGAGGGGAGACCGGGGAGAGATGTGCCGCGACCGCGCAAGCGGTCGAATCCATTAGCCGTTAACCAATCGCCAAATCATATACAATATGTGATACGTGAATCGTCAGTGGATCCGTGCTTAAAATATGACACTACATCGCATGTTGTATTATTTTGTAGTTAGTAGTACACTGTACTTGGTCTCTAACCACTCAATCTTTATAGCACTAAGTAAGTTAGCTTAAATGTTTCTTCCTGGCAGGGTAAGGGTGAAACAAGAGCCAACAGCATATATATATATATATATATATATATATATATATATATATATATATATATATATATATATATATATATATATATATATATATATATATATATATATATATATATATATATATAAAAAAATAAATTTTATTTCAGTAAAAATATGTGATACAGATACACTCTAGATGTATTTATGATTTGATATATTTACAAATCTAGAGGAGAGCGATATATATATATATATATATATATATATATATATATATATATATATATATATATATATATATATATATATATATATATATATATATATATATATATATATATATATATATATATATATATATATATATATATATATATATATATATATATATAATAACTATGAATATATATTATCGAACCGTTCATTAAAAATACTCCGTGTTACGTTGTGGTTTATATACCGAGTCATGGTGTATATAATTAGTCACTCTTGATGTAACCTTCGTGAAGGTCATGGCATTGAAATCTGTTTTTCTTATTATTTATTTACTTACGTATTCTGTGTATTTATAAGAGATCTCTCAGCGGTATTTCTACTGATTATAGTCACAAATCCATTAAGTCATTCGCTATTATTTAAAGTTGATTTTGTAATTTAAATTTATATAGATGTATGTAACTGCATTATAATGTACATACAGCATACAGCAGGATAGACGGAGACACCAGTTGTCGAAACATGCGCTGATGCTCAATATTATAATTAAACAGTAAAAATAATGTGTCCGTACATTGGATAGTACAGTTACAAAAGTAGTAGAGTTACAAAAAATAATTTAGGAGAATGTCAAAGCAGCAATAGAATACGAAATAACATTTTTAATTCTTTTGTCAGTCTGTTTGTCAGTTTGGTTATCCATTCTATGCAAAAATAAGCGTGAAGCAAAAAATAAAAACCAAATCAAATCTTTAGACACCTATATGGAAATGGCGTTGAAGCAAATTTTTTTCAGCGTAATGTCATAATGTAAGTACACTTACATATGTTTATATTAACATACGCTGAAGTGAAGGCGATATTATTCTTACCAAAATTAATTAATGTATATAATAATAACGTTAGCACAGTAGCGCAGCGGCGAGCGTGACGCGCCCGCACGGCGCACACCTCCACGACGCCTCCACGACACCGGTCTCCGACACACCCGCGCCGCGCCCTGCCGCCTCTACAATCTACATACTTCTTTTACTGACACTTTCCTATGAAATACTGGTTGACCTGATGCTCTGTATACTATTAATGGTACTTATAGCGCTGGCACTTATACATATATGTACCTAGAGCTAGATATATCGAAATGGCTAGAAATCGAACCAAAGAGACAAATATATTATTTTACTTTAATGTTGTATTTATAATAAAAGATACAAATGTACTAGGCTTATGCTAATGATTTAACTGAATATTCATATTTTATAGGTATTGTACATGAAAGAAAATGCGACAGCGTCTGAGTGTAAGCACGACGGTTATAGGTTTGATTTCCACTTGGGTGTATGAATTATGTTCATTTTTAAATATTACAATTCAAATTCAAAGCGCGGCGTTGTGATCCGCCGCTAAACGCACAATATCTCGAAATTCGAGAAAGAATGGGGTGTTTAGTGCCTTTCTGGTATACACGAGGTATCTGGTATAAAATTCTCAATTACTTATTTTTTTTTCTACAAGACGGAACATGTTTTGACATTTATTCTGATTTTAGTGAGGTGTGCGCGTATACACGACACGCGTGGCGACGACTTTATTATAGTCCGCCGATGACATTTATATTCTAAGTAGGTATTTAATTACTCAATCTATATTCTGTCATGATTACTAACACCGCCGCTAACTATGTATATCGTTAAAATAAATACTGTTTACATTTAAAAAAAACGTTATATTATTACATAAGAAGTTAAAATATAAAGAAACTAATTATAATGTTAATAACAACAGCAATTGCAAAAAGACATAAAAGATCAAATAGAATATCAAATACATCGGTTGGGTATTTCCATGAAAACGCGGGCTCTTTCTTAACTGTGCCTTATGAGTCCCCATATGTCACAGTAAGTTATTATATGTCTGTAATACGCGACGGTTATGGGTCGATTCCCACGAGGGACCAATTAATTAATTTTCATTTTCATTCTGCCAAAGCCGCGAAGAGGGGAACGAAGTGTCATAACACTAAGTTCCCCTGTCTACCCTGCTATATGAATACTAAAAAAAGAGGTTTCCATTCATTTATTAATACAGACAATACTTGCGACGATGAAATGAATAAACGATACGATATCTATATATATCTACTCAAGTATATCAATATGATTAACGGCGAATTACGATGCAATAATGGTTTTAAGTCCCGCGGGAATATTCTAACACACTCGCAATATGTAGAGATAGATCTGTCGCTCTGTGCTATGTGGCGTCGCAAGAGCATATCAAAATTATTTTGTACATCTTGTATATCATTATTTAACGTAATGATTTACTTCAAAGTGAACTCGCGAATGTTCCGTGGTGTCACATGAGCGGCCGCGAGCGTCGCGCGTCGCGTCGTCCAGTAATTGTCCGCCCGACGCGACCCGACGCGACGCGCGACGTGCGCAGGATTGAGTCAATCAGGCGCAAGTGATTTATGTCTTTATGGGAAACTTGCGCACTTCATGCTTGTTACACTCGCAGGATACGACATCTATTTTGAGGTAGTAGGTACTGTAGTGTACAGTTAGGAGGAAGTAGAGAGCTTCTTTCTCTAACAGAATTGAATGATTCTGTTAGGCAAAAACGTCAAGTACTATTTAAATGGCATTAACTTCTGAAGATTTACAGCCACCAGTTAGACGCTATACATACTATACTCACAGAAATGTAGTAAGATAGTAATCTTTATGATTGCACATATTGACTACAGAATATCAAATATGTACACAAGTTACCTAGATATTGTTTATATTTATAGACAGGTGGGTGATTCTTCGAAATGGAGTTTTGAAAGGATTTATATCGAAGAACATATGAAAGATATCTTCATTTTGAATATTAATTGCAGATCGTATGTAAAAGGAAAATGTCTATCGTGCCATGAAATTTTTATTTATAATTTATTAAAAAATAAGCTATTTAGGTCTGCACACATAAAACTAATTAATCTGGCGCGTCCCAATGACCATGTTTTGTGAGGATTTATTTTCATTTTTCTATAAGAAATTATCATAATTAACTAACATTAACCAGTTACATCGATATTCCATTGTATGCTGAATGATGAATCCCAATTTAAATTATAAAAAGTACAATAATTATGGAGTTACAATCATTTAAAAAATGTCCATCGTGTAAATACTCATTCGTGGACCAAGACGTCACACCTTGCAACTTCAAAGTGCTTTAATTTTGACTATTAAATATATCGGCTTATGACTGACGGCGCGAGTTTTTGTCGATTCAACATACGGAGTGATCGTTTCCGCACGTAATTTAGTAAGAAATCACGATGTAAATTAGTAATCTGGCGTTTGTAAGGTAAGTGGCATAATTAATCTGTCGTCATTTATGGTATACTGTTTGAGTTATTAAGTTTTTTTGACAATACTGTTAGATCTCTTTATGTTGAACATTTATATGTATTAATGTTAAAAATAAGTTAATCACTAATAAACGAATAGCAATTAATTTTGTTCCAAATTCTCATTTGTCTGGTTCTCATTGGTGTGAATATGTCTGGAGGCCATTTAAGAGAAAAGTACACTTAATTAAGATTTATATCTTGAAAGTAGTGTTTTGTGAAGAAAACGAGATGTGACTATGGAATCTGCAGTAATGGCACAATTGGACAGTATGTCCGATATAACATTTAATAAAGTATAGTTTAGTATCGATTTAGAAAATATTCATCCGTATTGAATGGATTGTGATGACGAAGACATGATTCAAGAGATTTTTAGAAACTTATGACTTTTGATGATCATTTAAAGATCGTTTTTGTACATTTATTCTTTGATTTAACAAAATTTTAATTTTGCGCTTGTATTTTATTACAACAATAATTACTTAGATATTACTTAAAATGAAGACTGATAAATAGTAATTTCTAAATATTTTTTTTTATAATCTAAAAATTAAAACTAAGAATATGCCTGACGACAATTTAGATATTTGTTTACTATATTGTAATAATAACTGAAACTCCATCAACAAGAATGTTAAGTATAAGATTGACAGTTTGTTGAAATCACTTAATTATGTTATTTTACCTAACATTTTATAATTAATTTGATTTTAATATCATCTATTTGTACTTCTCCAATTAATCTTTCCATAAAATCTCATTTATCTGCCATTGCGATCATTCGTCTGACCGATCAATTCATCAGTGCACTCTTAATCTTAAACAACTTGAAGTAATCCACTGCAATTTACATATATTATTAGTTTTAATATTTTGAACCAAATAACTTTTTCCTTTTGATGTATATATGAAAATTTAAAAAAGCCAGACAAATTAGCCATTTACCATCTATTTTGCAGAATCACCAGGTATTCATTATTTTCATGAAGTAGTTGTATTACCACTCGAATTGAAGCAAATATTTGCTGCACAAGTAAACAATTCCCAGACTGACGGAGATGTAAGGAAAATATATTTTTTTTTATCAACTTCTTGTTGACAATATAGACATATTAAATTCACTTACATTATAAAACAGTTCAGACGTTAAGACCCAACAATTATTTAAATTTTATTAGGTGTTTTATCAATCAGCGTTAAAAATACAAAGTATTTTAATTACAATATATATATATATATATATATATATATATATATATATATATATATATATATATATATATATATATATATATATATATATATATATATATATATATATATATATGTGTACGAGTGCAACACCTTCAATAATTATCTAGCATCAGCTGCGTCTGCAATTATCACGAAATGCTGACTCTACATTTCGTTATATAAATTAATAATATCGTGAAAATCGTTTAAAATTATTGCAAAGGTATGTTTATCTACAAACTCTAATGTAATGTGTAATTTACATATTGTGACATGATGAATAGTCTACGTACGTTTGTTTGTATTTGGTATTAAAGTTTGAACCGTGACGTGTATAGCAACTAATTTGTCATAAGATTTATTTTATACTAGTAATACTAGTAGATATCCGCGACTCCGTTAGCGTGGACTTTATAGTTATTAAAGAATATATTACATTAGGTGCTCCAGATCCTTGATCTATGTGTCAATAGCAAGTGCTTATCAAATTCGATAATTTTAGTTATGATAGCCATGCAATATTTCTTGTAGTTTAGTTAGATATAATAATTCTACCAGACATGCTAGTCTTCAAAATCAATAATAGCCTATATCATAGATCTAACAGGTATAACAAAAAGAAGATTCTTTCCATTCTGTCCAAACAGGTACATGTACAAACAGGCAGACAAATTTTTTAAAGCCATAGATATATATTCTTGTATTATTTCTACAACTCACTGCAGTATTTACAAATACATATCTACAAACACTGGTTACTGTTTGGTTACTGTTTTATTATAATATAGAAGACATTTTCAAAATTGTTGTTTCAATTTGAAAACTATTGTTTGTATTTTAAGATGGTTCCTATTCAAATTCAAATGATTACGGAAACCAATTTATATAAAATTCTTACTTCGAGAAAACTAGAATTGATATAATAAGATGTCGCAAAACACATCAATATATACACCAATACGTACTTTGTAATTTATAAAAATTTGTGTACAAATCTATGAAATATATATGAGTGTATTCTTATAATTGTGTCTCTGTCCTACAATTGGTTTTAATTTATTAATCGGCATGTGCCTTGCGACTGACTGAAGTAACTAAATAGCTTCTATTTAGTTCAATGTATTTCGTATACTGACTACGACTTGTAATAACAAAATCATACTCATAAAATATACAAACTTTGTTTCATATTATTACAAGATAAAGACCGACCGACTATTGACCTACTCCACGCACACATTCTACTCATTCACGTCATTTTAGGAATATATTAAGTCAAATTATAGCTTAATAAATACTTCTTTTAATTGAAAAATAATTCAAAGGGACCTGCAGGTAGCGCAGTGGCAGACTCTACATGGCCTAGACGACCTGGCCTGTATTGTTGTCATATTCTTTACTAACTAGTATATAAGTAAATGTTTATTTATATTATTTATAAACGACCGGACATATTATTATAATACATAATTAGCGTGCGCTGTCGTAACATCGAATACCGGAGTCGGCGCCGGCGTCGGCTGCAGAAAAACTGGCCTCATCAAATATTATTTAAATTTCCAACTCGCTGTAGATTGCGGAATGTCTACATTAATAACAACGCATAATATTTGACTACATACAAAGTATTTGAATTACCAATTAATCTCCTATTTTTTTTTTGTTAAATATATTATTAGTTTTCTATTACATGAGAAAAAAATTAGACAAGACGCGACGTCGAATTGAATGAAATAAATTTAGCATTCATATTTTGGTTGTATATTTTTTTATTATATTCTTTATGTAAAAAGATGTGTATTTATTACGCTTTTTTAATTTCTACATAACTATTCCAATATAAATATCATCTTAAAAATTTAAAATATAAATTAAAAATATTCATCCTAATTGTAAATTACCAATATAAAATCAATACATACATAACTATAAAATAAATAATGTCAATAAAACTATAATACTCACACGTGGGTCCGACCGCGGATAGTCGAAATAGATCCCAAGGGCGCTAAGAAGTACGTATGTATGTTATATGTAATCGGTGTATGGTACACACACGGCGTGCGTATCGGGTGGCGGCGGCGCGGGCACTGACGGTGACGAGACGAGTGTGACGACGCGGAGTGGACGGCGGACGGCGGACGGCGGACGGCGGACGGTGGACGGGCACAGCGGACTGATAAACGATAGCCCCTGATATACCATGCCATGGTAGATGGTCAATTGATCATCTTAAACATTGTACGCGCGTAGTTCTGTAAGACAAGCTGTTCTGTGATCCTTACATCGATTCAATATAACAATATAAAAAGCTCTACATTTTATAAACGTGATTTTAGTTAGTAACCCATGGATTGAAACGCGTGTTAATTTGAATGAGTTTTAAAGTGTATTTAAACATTCGTTATGAAAGTAATGAAATTCATAAATGCCGGACAATGTCGTTATTTTTTCCGAATGTGAGTTTTTCCCAATTGGCCTTGACAGCGACACCGGGTGGGTAGGGAGAAATAGCAGGCGACCATCGAGCGAGCCGCGGGGGAACAATGTAGATCTGGTGGGTCATTTGTCCCTTTTGTTGAGTAGTACAGAATTATTGAAATTATAGATTTTTATGTATTATTAAGATTATAAAAAAAAACGATTAGTATATTTTATCTGAAGTAAATAAAAATTGGTGATCCCTCCTATTTGTCTTCTTCGCATCAAGTCCAAATTGTGTGACAAGTGCAGTAAGTAAAAAAAAAGAAGTAAATATGTAGCTTCGTATACTTCGTTCGCCGCTTTCCAGCCAATTTGTGAGGTATTGCATATTGACTGGCGGAATTTAACGCCATGCTTTGTCTTGAAAATACAAGAACGAAGAACGACGAAAATAAAAATCCTCTTGCCTCCTAGTGGGAATAAGATAACGCAACCCACAACTTTATTTACGTGTAAAAGTAAATTTGAAGTTTCAGCCTGAACTAAATAATACAAACACTAAACATTTGATGAGGCTTACCATGATACAATACTTAAAACTGCATTTAAATTGGTTCAGCCGTTTCTGAGATTGGCGCTCACAAGCTAAAAAAATATTGCTTTAAGTTCTATGACATTGCTTGCGCCCACAATAATAGTTTTATTTAATATCTACCATGTGCAGATATATATATATATATATATATATATATATATATATATATATATATATATATATATATATATATATATATATATATATATATATATATATATATATATATATATATATATATATATATATATATATATATATATATATATATATATATATATATATATATATATATATATATATATATATATATATATATATATATATATATGTAGGATATATAGATGTATACTTTAATTAATATCAAACAGTTCAGTAAAGTTCAGCCTCTCAAATCTCAATGAAAGGAAAATACAATATAAGAAATCTGAAATCGCTATATAAAACAACAAACTCCATAGTTAACTATTAAATAAGTACGAGTACAATGATAAGATAAAAATATTCGTATAATTTAACTAATAAAAAAATGTAGGTATTGTTTCTTTTCTTTTTTTTTTAATCAAATGAAATTCTAAATAAGTAAACAATTCAATAAAATTCTTATCAGATTATTGTTTGAAGAGATCATTGCGAGGTTGGTATGTTTCGACGTTGTATTTTACTACTATGCATTTACTACCACGGCCAGCTCTTGCCAGTAACGCAAGATATTTTAACGCTATGCGGTAAAAAAATGAAAAAATTAAAAACTTACTAACTAACTAACTGAATTTAGATTCGTATAGATTACTAGGACTAAATTACTAAATACTTTGGTTTACCTCCTTGGTGACAGCTCACAGATAGCACGCAGTACGCGTCACCATGCGTCGTGTGCAGAGCAACCAGTTGGTACTGATAATGCTTTTTGTTAATCATCTTTAAGGAAATGTATTTTATATTGTATAATTGAAACATAACATTTTTACAGACGAATCTCAATAATGTGACACACCTTTGTATGTCTAGTACAATAGGTATATAATTTACACGCAATTATTTTAATGGAAACCAGAGTGTATATCAGTTATTTAGAGATACGTCGAATGTCGTCGAAGTCGAATAAAAAAATATTTGCATTACTAACAGACGCGTTTGTGAATAAATCCATTTTGACGAGATTCAACTACTTGCTTCATCACCATATCATATTTTTATTAAAGCGCTTATAATATTACAATTAATTAAGAAAAGAAAAATGTGGATACCTATTTAAAGATACGAGTTCTTTTATTATTTGACAAAGTAAATAACATTTCTTGCGATAATATTAATTAAAACAGTAAACATAGAGCTGATAACGCGTGATAGGTGTGTAAAAATATTGTCCATTGTAATTTCGCAGAACTCATTTAATATGAAATTTCTTACGTATAGCGAGTCTATATCGTATTCGTGACAATGCGTACATCTGACAATGAGAGGACGAGGGCGTGTCCATTCACTGAGTAGAGACAACTCTACTATATGTTACTACTTACACAAAAATCTGGGCAGATTAAACTTAAGGGTAAGTTAAGGAATTGGTGTTGGTCCAATCAATAAAATATCTCATGTGATTACATTTATATCAAATTTACAAATAAATTTTTGCATTTCACGGTTATTACTTTGGACGATAATAATAAATATACTTGGTTCGAATTAGTTGATAAGGTGATTTGAGAAATATAAACACTTTATTATATTTGTTCCTCATAGAAAGGAAACGTTTGCATTCCTTAATTTAATATTTTGTAGCGTCATGACTCACGAGTGATGTAGTCGGATAGCCTCTGACTGTAGATGGTGATGGTATTTATGCTCGATCCCAACTCCGGGAATAATATTATCTTACAATACCATTTTGGGTAAGACAAGCATACCACGTAATATTTAGAGATCAGGTGGCAAATGGAGAATGGAGGGTTTTGACACAAATTGTTTCCACTGGCTCCTGCCCGCTGTGCAGGACTCAATGTTTTAGCAATGTCTCTTGAGCTGACTGATTTACATTTAAAATGTATATTACATTTTTGTACGCTCTCCTTAAGTACTGATTCAGCGACGGTTGTAGAAGATATAAGAGTTTTAGTTGTGGAAACTAGAATATCAGCAAGAATTTTTCAAGAATACATGCAACTTCTTCATCACAGGTAGTAAGACCAGTTTCAATTTTAAATCTAAACTCGTTGTTGGAATTCTTAGCCTTTCCAGTCTCACAATTTTTTATGTTCCATGTCATTTCAATTTTATCTACCGATTTTGTTATTTTATTTTTGATATGTAAAGATTTATTATTAATATATTCACATATATACATACATTATTATACAAAATTTTACTTTTTAAGTGCTGTCTGAAAGTTGAATAAGATGTGGTTTCAATCTAGATTTAACTTATGTTAATGACTGGCTCTCTTGTATTGGCTTGGGAATTTTGTTCCAAATCGATGCCGCACATACAGAGAAGGACTTTTGTAGGATATTTATGTTACTTTTTGGGATGTCAAGCATTGGTTTTACATAAGACCTCGAGCAGGTGGGAGTAGGCAGGATGTTGAAACGGGAACGTAGGTAGGTCGGAAAATTTTAGTAATTAAGTATTTTAAAAAGGAGAGAAAGGGTATGCATATCATGGCGATAACGGATTGGTGGTTCGCGAGGTGGGCGCGAAAATGAGAAACGTGGTCATACTTCCGTAAACCATAGATAAAACGTATCGCGAGATTTTGAAGGCGCTCTAGTTTAATTAAAAAATTCAAAAATAGTGGAGTGTTTAATGTACTAATGGTGGAGATTATGCTTAATTTTGTCACGTACTGTGCGGTTAGAAAATTCAATGACAGGTATCAGGTGAAACACTTCCTACAACGAACTGTTATATATACATACGAGTACATTTCCTTTGACTTATTGCTAACCTAAGTGCTTGGTAAGCACCTCTTAGTAAGACGTGTAGTAATTAGTTGACTTGTGAGAGAGTTCAATTCATCAGTCGCGTAAATCACTTGTTTCTTGAGAACTAAATCATTACAAATATTTCTTAAGACTATATATTATATAATATTTCTATAGACTCTCCTTATAACATTGGTGACAGCGGTAGGATTATAAATCCCCGGAAACTCCCAAGCTCAGTGAAAATTAAAACGTGAATGAACTCAAAGTGCAGTACTATTTCCTCTGAAACCACTGTATCTGCAACAAAAATGTTGTTGTACTTCATAACCACCGTATCCGCTGGTTATCCACCAAGCGAGCTGTACGAGCGAATGAGCTGAACTCCTGGTCTGCTGGCAAGCTTTTCCAGATCTAATCATCGTATCCCGTAATGTTCCTGTTATTCCTGTGAGCTGTTTCTATTATATTTTTTGTGTGACTTTAAAAGTATAAATTAAAAATTTCGCTCGTAAGTGGGTCGCCTAGTTGGGCAGGGTCTAAACAACGAGAGGTGCGTAGCGACGCCTCCGCGTTGGGGTGGGTGCAGCTGCTGGAGAAGGTGCTGCCTGCGCCTTCTGGCTCGGGATTCCTGCCCGGAGCGCATTGGCGAAGGTGATCGAGCTATCAGTAGCGGTACCTGTGGTGCTGGTGATGGTAGTAGGATGGGTGTGACAGGTTCAGTTGTAGACGCTGGATCTAGCCCGGAGGCGTGGATCCCTAGAGGCTCCCGGAACGGTGGGGCGCGGTTGCGCGCAAATCCTTTTTGCATCGGTTTCGGGGGCCTCATCGGCGGGCCTGGGTCTCCGTATGGGGATGAGGGCTGGTATCGGCGCCTTCTCCATCCCGATTTCCGTAGTGCCGTCGCTCACGAGCTCTCTCTCTCTCTCTGTCGTTGAGGAACATGCTAATATGCTCCAGCAACGACTTGGAGATAGCCCCACCCTACTGCAGATGTGACACGAGGATCGTGTCCCTATGCAGTTGCGTTATGAGCGACAGCTCCGCCTCATACGGAGACGTCGTGGATGCCGACCTCTTAGAGGATTGTGTCTCTCTAGCAGTGGGCCTGGAAGCCCGCTGCGGCAACACAATTGAGTCTGTTCCACGCGGGGAGGTGGTAACAACACCCGCAGGGGGTCGCTGAGGCCGCCAGTTGAAGGCCAGAAACACCAGTGGAGCGCGCTATGAAGTCGCGCGCCTCCAGTGTCCGGGAGTTCACCCCAAACGCGGGTCTGGCTATAGAACACCCAACTCAGTGATGCCACTGGTGACTGAAGAACCAGCGGCTGGGGGGCCTCGGGTAGATACAGGCCGGAGTCGGTTGCAGTCTGCGAGGGACCGATAAGGGGCATTCTCCGCGTAGAAGGGGAGCTTGTGGAAGTTCCTGCTCCGGATTCTGAGGCGCGAGGGGATGGGGTTGGTTGGCCCATTGGCCCCTACGTCCGGGAGGCCCCTGGTGTGCGAATGAGAACGATCTGCGCATTCTTTCGGCCGCTCATTTCTGAGACGGCAGCGGCTTCGCTCACAAGTGACGTCACAAAAGCGGAACGGCACCAGAACGCCGGCAAAAATTATAAATTATTATTTCTGTAATAAAAATATCACACCTGAAATAAATTACAGACGGTTTACCTACATCAGTACTGTCGTAATATATCATCATTATAAGCTATATACGTAACTGTAATAGATGTATTCTCTCTCTCGACCCCCGAGGGGAAAACAGCTTCAGAGCAGTGCCCTCTTGCCGTTAGGCTCTTCCGCCGCCCATGAATATGGGCGGGTCTTTGGGTTGGGCGTTTGGCCCGAGGTAAAATGTCTTTAAGAGGGACAAGATTTAGAAGGACTGGACGAAAGGAGTGAGCTATGTTCTACCCGGGCGGACAGCCCGGCCGAATGAGACCCTCGATGATACCGGGGAGGTTCAGCCTAGGCGACCAGCGACCTTGGTAGCAGCTCAGGAATCAGAAGGTGGGGGATGTCACGGAGTGATGTCTCGGATGTGAGGGTGATCCGAGGCGTCGGCTCCGTGGTAGACGCGGGCAGCTAGCTGGGTGATGTGACTCTCTAGGCTTTCGATACGGAGGTCGCGCTGAATGGTAGCGTTCCTCACGTATCTAGGAGCCTGGACGACTCGTCGGAGAGCCACATTTTGCACCGTCTCAAGGACCTTCCGAAGACTAGGACTCGTGAGGGAGTACCAAGCTGGGGACGCGTATGTCAGATGGGGTCTGACGTACGTTTTGTACAACCCCAGCCTGGTGCGGAGGGGAAGGCGGGACCGGAATAAGGGACGCAGCAGGGCCAGTGCAGCTCGCGCTGCGTTCCTGGCTTTGGCTACCTGGGCCGACATGGAAGTTTCCTTTCTATGGAGACGCCCAGGTAGGTGACTTGGCGGGACCACTTGACCTGTTCACCCTGGAGAACAAGCGGAGGAGGCAGCTTGTGGAGCCCAAACGCAATCGCTTGGGTCTAGGCCACGTTAATCGTGAGCCTCCACTCCGCAAACCAGTCCGGTAGCAGGTCGAGGGCACGCTGGAGTTTGAGAGCCGCGTGAGTGAGGTTCAGGGACTTAGCCAGGAATGTAATGTCATCGGTATAGAGGGCCAGTGTGACATTGTCGTGAACTGCGATGTCATTGGTATAAATGGAATACAGGGTAGGAGAGATGGTACTACCCTGGGGAACCCCTGCTGCGATGGGATGGCTGCTGGATAGAGCGTGGTCTACTCTAACCCGGAAGGTTCTGCCGCGGAGAAATTCGGCCAGAAACCTCACCAGGTGATGGGGAGTGCCCGCCCGGATCACTTTGTGAAGCAATCCGGGGTGCCACACCCTGTCGAACGCCTTCGACACGTCCAGGAAGATCACTGCTGCCTTCTCCTTCCTATTCGTGGCGGCCGCTGCGAAGTGGAGGACGCGTGCCAGTTGCAAAGTGGTCGAATGACCACTGCGAAATCCAAACTGCTCGGGGGGCGGTTGGAAGTGCGCCTCCAAGAGAGGGAGTAGTAGTCTCTCGAACAGCTTGGATGAGGCGTTCAGCAGGGTGATAGATCGGTAGCCGTCGGGTCGCCTTCGGTCCTTCCCTGGCTTCGGAATCATCACTACCAGGCCTTCCTTCCATGCCCGGGGGAAATATCCCAGCCGTAGGATGGCGTTAAAGAGCCTGGTGAGTGATGATATGGTCCGCATGGGGAGATGCTGTAGTGCCAGGTTAGGCACACCATCTATCCCCGGAGCTTTCCTAGGCTTGAGCCGCGCGATCGCCTTCTTCACGCTCGACGGGGAAAAGAAGGGCGGAGGAGGACTCGGGCTAGGGGGGTCCGATAGGAAGGCGGTGACCGCTTGCTCCAGCTGTGCGTGGTGCTCCGGTCGCAAGCTGGGATTGGGTGCGAACTGACTCTCAAGGTGGTCTGCCAGGATTTCGGCCCTTCCTTGAGAGTCGTAGCACAGCGTGCCATCGGGGTGGAAGAGAGGTCGGATGGGGGGCGGCTTCTTGGTAAGCTGCTGGCACAGCTTCGTGAGAGACGCTTCGTCTACGGTGGCGTCACGAATCCTCGCGTCCCAACTCTCGGCATTGGACTCCGCGAGCGCTGCGCGAATACGCTCCACCAAGACGTTGAGTTTCGTCTTGGTGGCGGGCTCGCGGGTCTGCTGCCACTCACTGCGCGTCTTCCTCTTACGCGCAATGAGGTCAGCAATGTGCCATGGAGTTGGGGGAAGTCTTACCGGACTGGCGGGGGCGGTAGCTTCATGGAGGGCAGTCTAGATCGTCGCTGTGATCGACACCTCAAGTCTATCGACACTAGGCGGATCATCAAGCGGTTCCTCTCGTGGCCGAGTCAGCTGAGCAGTGAGGGCCTCGAAGCGGGGCCAGCAGATTCGTCCCCTACGTAAAGGAGGGTGCCCTATGGCCGCTGGCGTTCCCCGTACTGAGAACAGTACTGGGAGGTGGTCAGAGCCGAGCGCGTCAGGCAGCACTACTGGAGCTTCGAGGAACACCGAGCCTGCCTCCAGCGCCTTGTGCACGACTAGGTCAATGGTAGTCGCGGCCGCGGAGGCAGAGGAGGGATGGTGGTGGTAGTGGGTGGGTTCGTCAGGCCCCTCCACTACGTAGCCATTTCTATCGGCGTCCTCGAAGAGTTTTCGTCCTGGTTCATCCATGCGTGGGCAACGCCAGGCGGGATGTTTAGCGTTCCAGTCCCCGGCCGCAATTGTGGGGAAGGTGTCACCAAGCACTCGGTGCACCTCACCGAAATTGAGAGCGCCTCGCGGGGGTCGGTAGATGGCATACAGCCTGATGGTCTGCATGCCAAGACACAATTCAACCCCTAGGGACTGGAACGACTGCGTCGCTAGGTCCGGAAGGGGAAGGTGAGAAAGGCTGCGTCTGACTGCGATGAGGAGGCCGCGCCACGCGTTTTCCTCAGTGTCTAGGCGCAGGGTGTGGTAACCTGGGATGGCTAGGGGCATTGAGGCTCTCAGATGGGTCTCATTTATGAGAGCCACATCTATGTTTTTTTCTCTGAGAAGAAGCCGGAGGAAGTGGGCTTTGTTTCTCAGAGAACAGGCGTTCCAGAACATGATGCGTAGCTCAGCCATTAGTGAGCAAACGCATCATGCCTGACAGCACGACCTCGACAGGGTCACGGTTCTCCTTGAGGGCAACAAGGACGTCCTTGAGGACGTCGATGGCCCTGTCAAGGGACGCGCGGGTATCGCTCGAAATTGTAGCAGCCTGGCTCCGGGAGGCTTGTGCAGCATCAGGGGCTGCACGGACTGCGGTGGGTTGGCTGGTTGGGGCAGAAGAACAGGCCGTCCCCTTCTTCCTCTTACCCTTAGACCTCTTCTTAGAGGCACTACGGCTGACTCCGCTATCCCTTGTAGAAGGCGGATTGGCCGGAGCCATCAAAGAAGAGGCCTGTGCGTCCGCGGCTACCATGTTGGTAGGGACCGGGACGACCGATGCCGGAGGCTTAGAGGCAGCTGTGAGGGCCAGTGTACCAGCCTTCTTATTCCTGAGTTCCCTCTTTATTTGAGGGCACGAAGAATAATTGGCTGGATGGGCCCCCCCACAGTTGGCGCACGTGGCGGGCTGCTCTAATGGACGCGGGCAGTCCTGCGCGCGATGCTCTTCTCCGCATCTCACGCAGGCCAATCTGCGGTGGCACCCATGGCTCGAGTGCCGGAAGGCCTGGCAGCGGTGACACTGTGCTGGGCCCTTCCGGCTGCGCCAGGCTTCTATTTTGACACCAGGCATGTACAGCAACTCCTTGATGCTGTAGATGCCTGGCACGAGGTCCGGGGTATTGGCCAGGACCGCAAAGAAGATACAGCCCGGCCGACCTTTCCTCGCCCGGATCGGCCGGACATACTCGGCCTGATACCCAAGTTCTCCCAGCGCCTCCGTGATCTCCTCAGAAGTGGTCGTCACAGGAAGCCCTCTGATGGCCACCTTGCGACTCATTTCCGAGGGGAGTGCGTAGGAGAACCAGCTGATCTTTTCCGTGATCTCCAGGTTGGCGAGGTACCGCTGGATTATTCGATATTCGCCCTCTGACTCTGGGGAGAAGCGCACACCTTTCCCAAATGGGCGCGCGTTGGGTGCGTGTCCCAACCTCTCTTTGAGCACCCGGAAGTGGGTCGCCCAGTTGGGCAGGGTCTCCACAACGAGAGGTGGGTAGCGAGGCCTCGGTTTTGGGGCGGGTGCAGCTGCTGGAGCCGGTGCTGCCTGCGCCGCCTGGCTCGGGCTTCCTGCCCGGAGCGCATCGGCAAAGGTGACCGAGCTATCAGTAGCGGCACCCATGGTGCTGATGGTGGTAGCGGTATTGGGTGCGACAATTTTAGGCGCTGAATTCTGTGCCTGAAGGCGTGGGTCCCTAGAGGCTTCCGGAGCGGCGGGGCGCGGTTGGGCGCAAAGCCTTTTTGGATCGGATTCGGGGGCCTCATCAGCGGGCCTGGGTCTCCGGACAGGGGTGAGGGCTGATGTCGGCGCCTCCTCCATCCCGATATCTGCGGAGTCGGTGCCCGCGAGCTCTCTCTCTTTATCGTTGGGGAACATACAAATATGCTCCAACAACGACTTGGAGATAGCCCCACGCTGCTGCAAATGGGACACAAGGATCATGTCCCTATGCAGCTGCGTTCTGGGCGACAGCTCCGCCTCATACCGAGACGGCGCGGATGGCGACCTCTTAGAGGGTTGTACCTCTCTAGCTGCGGGCCTGGAAGCCCGCTGCGGCGTTATAGCTGGGTCTGTTCCACGCGGGGAGGTGATAACAACACCCGCGGGGGGCACTGAGACCGCTAGTTGGGGGCCGGAAACACCAGTGAAGCGCGCTTTCAAGTCGCGCGCCTCTAGTGTCCGGGAGTTCGCCCCAAAAGCGGACCTGGCCATAGAACGACCCAACTCAGTGATGCCACTGGAGACTGACACAAGGCCGGAGTCGGTTGCGGTCGGCAAGGGACCGATAAGGGGCATGCTCCGCGCAGAAGCGGTGCCCGCAGAAGTTCCTGCTCCGGAGAGGTGCGAGGCGCGAGGGGGTGGGGTTGGTCCCGACCCACTGGCCCCTACGTCCGAAGGAGGTCTGGTGCGCGAACGGGAGCGATCCCGTTGCGCATTCTTTCGGCCGCTCATTTCTGAGACGGCAACTTCTTCGCTGAAAGCCCGCACACGACAACCATACGGTCAACAGAAGACCGAGAATCGACATTAGGTGACGTCACCACGACGTCACAAAAGCGACACGGCGACAGAACGCCGGCGAAAATTATAGAATATTTACGAATTAAATATTTAAAATTTCCAAGGACAAGAGAAAGGTTCGGGCCGTATGAGCGTAATGAATACGTCAGTACAGTGCGAAGCTTGCAATCCTATACAAACCACTAGTACACGATCCAAAATTTCCATAATGATTCATAGATGGCGCTGTACAATTTCTCAGTGTCTGAATCGCGCTGGTAAGATTTTCAAGCAAAACATGACACTCCAATTTTTCGTAAGTTCAAGCATACTTACCTGGCGTAGGGGACACCGTGATCAAGTAGGCGGTTCCCCCAGAGCGAGGCCCTTCCATTGCACTGCGGTCGGGTTGACCTCTGCGATTATCCCTAATGCGGATAACTCGGACGCGTAATTTTTGATAGTGGGGACTGCGTACGCGCCGTCCCCCTTGTTTAACACTTAGTGGTAGTGCTTTGAGGAAGTTATCGATGAGCTTTCTTGAATGTTGTTCGTTTAAAATTACGAAGAGAGTTAAATAATAAGGGGCTATTGTATGTAGAAAGATAAAAATTTTATGTATCGGATAAAGTGTCTTTTTTCTGTGTACATCAAACTCAAAACTGTAAATTTTTTGAAACTGGAATATGTAAAATGAGAATTTCTTCATGAAGTAATTTGTTTGCAATTGAAGAACATACTTGCCACATTCAGATCATATAAAGACTCGTGTAGTTCAAAATCTCAGTATTGCTAATCAAATATCCTAGAAAGAAGGTGCAAAAACTGCTCGTGTAAAATTTTCAACCTAAATTTTCTGGTAATATGGTTTAAACTTATAATTATTCTTAATTACGGTATGAACTATATTCAGTATCAATATTGTGAAATAATTAGTAATATTGTATTAAATAAAGATCTGCTTTTGTCGCCAAAAACGCATTCTTTCTAAGTTTCAAATCTCATGCGACATTAAATTAGGAATCTAAAATTTATTAACTGACATATCCTATAGTATAGGAAAACATACATTGTAGTGTATTTAATACATTAATAATATACATTCTTCCTTTTCCATTCCTGTAGTGTCAATTAATAAAATAAACATATATAAAAGGTTAACACCTGAAAAAAATAAATAAAACGGCAATACCTAACGCACGCAGCTGCCTGCAGCTAGATTACTTCGCGAAGGAACATGGAAAAGAATTAAGTAGAGTAAGTAGGTGAGTGGTAGGTGGTAGGGTATAGGCTAGTCTTGGATAGTGGTCATACTGATACTCACGGCGCCATGAGAATGTACAGATATCGTGTAACTAGATACCGTACGAGACAAGTTTAATCTTTGATTAGCAAGAGGTGTGTTCTTGAGACATTACAACTAGCAAATGATGAATATAATTTGTGAAAAAAGATTCGTCTCAAAATCCACACATTTAGATTCAGTTCCTGATACTTTTAACTTTTATAATGGCCACGTAAGAGAAACAGTAATGCCCGAAGGCAAACCCAACTCCAACCGGTGTCGCTGTCAAGGCCAATAGGGCTAACAGCATTAAACTCACAAAAAAAATAAAAAAGAGAAACAGTAAAAGGTCCCAAATCCCCATACATACCAGATATCTTTCTTCCCCACATATTTGGAAATGTAGAGCTGCATACCAAGAAACCTCTTTTTATTTTCGGTCCGCTGGACAATGATCTTCTTCTTCTCTTTATTTATGGACAATGAGATCTCTAATAGTTTTGTGCTGTCGGCCTTCAAAGTGGAGGTAGACGCGTTTTTGATATTAACATTTCTAAAAAAGTTTTCATAGAACGATCATAGAACATATTCAATGAATATAACAAAAATAAGTACAATAATTGTAAGACTAGGTATTGGGATTGCATTGTAAATTGTAAAGCTAAATAATTGTAGTAAAGCTTTGTGGACTATAATACTAAATTATTTTGTTAAAAAGAGAGGTCTTCTTTTTAGGTACTTTAACTTATCATTTAACTTTGTTTTGTATCCTTTTTTTATTTTGATGTACGTATAACGGATATATGAGATGGAGAATTGGGACTTTTAAAGAAACAAGTAAAGATAATTTATATTTATATTTCAAATAGTAACCATTTTACACCAGAAGAAAGTAAAATTACTTGAATTAAAATAAGTTTGCGGTAAACTTGCGACAAAGTGCACACCGCATACACTCGCATTGAAGCGTCTGTATTCTTTAAGCCAGACTTTGAAAAAAACAATATTACAGTATCATTATAAGATAAATATCTAAGCTAAACAAATATTTCTTCATAAACTTTAAAACATTTGAACAAATTATTAAGAAAATTGTCGATTTGTGTGCGTCGCCAAAGATGTACGTGTGTACGTGTGTACGTTGTGTTGTGTACGTGTAGGCACCTAACTAATTAAAAGTAAGTGCATTTATTTGATGTGTTATTTTACGTACTTAACATATCTGTGTCTGGAGTGCACCGATCCAATCCCTTTAGATCACAAAAATTACCATTCTAAACATGTGCACAGCACTGACGTTATTTATGTACAGAAATCAGTAATGTGGTTATATTTATGCCTTTTGTTGCAAACACAATAAAAAAATTAAAAGTTGGATCCTCGTTTAGTAGTTCAGTCTATGCAGTGTGCTATTTTAAAATAATAAAAAAATCCATAATAACCGCTGTCCAGATTATCAGCGATATTTTCTGGTTACTTACAAATTACTTAAATATATATTCCTTAAACATTAACGTTGTAGGGATATACCACTTTTATTATACATAAATATTTTATGACTGACAGGCAGGCCGGGGGAGGGGGGGGAGTGGGGGGGGGTACTATAGTGTAGAGACACACCATGCGATGCGGAGGTGTGAGTGAGCGGCGGAACTCGACTACCAGAGCGGGGAAATGGACGAGTGTGCGGACCGTCCGTCCTCCGTCCTGAGATATGAACCGAATATATAAACGGCGAAGCTGACATTAAACTTTATTATTTAACTTCATTTGAAGTTTTAAAAATACTATTTAGGATTTTCCAATACTTGGTAATTCCAATAATGGTAATTTCAATACTCAACTCTTAAGAAATTCTGTTTAAATGATGGTTTATGACATTTTACCTTTTCTTTTATAGTATATTTTCAGTATTTGACGTATATATGAGATAGGACCTACAAATATTTTAATGATTTTTAAAGTGTTAATCCACACTAAGGATAGAAGAAATACTTAAAGAAAACGTATAAAAATTTGAACGCAGCGGGATTTGAACCCGCGCCACTGGGACGGTTTCCAGGAGGCGCGGGTTCAAATCCTGCTGCTGCAATTTAAATATTTCTTCTAGGACCTAGAGTCTCTTTTCACTTTCTCTCACTAGAGCGGGCGAAAAACTTAGCTCCTCCGAAAGGGAATGAACCCACAACCGCCCCGTTCACAATCATGCGCTACGATTCGCTTGTTGTTTTTTAATGGTTCTTCGTGAGAAAATATATCAACTAGCACCTTCTCCTTTAACAATCAGTTTCTAAAACTACTTTAAAGGTAAACGTATTGATAACGTCAACAATAGATTTTTTCTTTGGGATATGTGTAGAGACCAGGTGTAGAGACCAGGCTCTTAGAACAGCCGCTCACAATAAACTGTCTCCAGCTAACAGGACAGTAAAGATTTGTCAGTTTTTACAAAAACAGACAAATTATAAAATTAATATTTTATTGACTTGATTATATCTAACCTATCGCAATATATAAATATTCTCTGTCTCTTGATCTCGATTATTTACATTAGGTAGATACCATTGTACATGGACACTGAACACTTTCTTCCAGAATCTTACAAACGATCCGCTCGTCCGTCTAGGAGTATGCCTAGGAGTCAGCTAGTTAGCTAAAGCCATAGTAAGTATATCTCTAATTATAATATATCAGTAGATATACCTAATATGTAATGTAAATCAGAAATTACAATGTGGGCGGGAATAAAGTGTTACAGTACCTAATTAAAATTTATTACGATAATGTAGCTAACAATAATATACGCGTACGTGATACATGTCTTTTTCTTTCCGCTTCACGCTTTATTTCAATGATCCCTCCACTCTCCGTCTGAATGCGACGCGTTTGAGGAAATTAAAACAATTTAAATACAATAATTTCCCGCGAGTATTTATCGAGCCTACGCCCGGCGCGGCGCGGCGCGGCCCGGCGCGGTCACAGTTAGCAGCTCACGCAATAAGAATGCCTACAGTATGTTTAGATTGGTAGTAAATGTTATGTTCTCCATCAAAAATACATCAAAAATTGACTATTTATCTCAACTCAACGTTTCCATGTTGCCGGCCTGCCAGCCTGTCAGCCTGCCAGCCTGGACGAAAAGAAGTTATAGCACATTGTACTAATTATATGTATAATAATAAAAGTGGCATCCCAGCTCAACACACTCATGACCAATGTACAGTAATAAATATACAAAACAGAAAGACAGACAGACAGACGCCTTATCACAATTAGAGGCACTTTATACCTTACAGTTACATACTATTACATACTGTACGAGTAGGACTTCTATAACTACTATATCACGTGACTTCGCTCGTCCCCTCGCGTCCAGCAATCGTCGCAATATGAGATACATTAGTACGCACTATATATATATATATATATATATATATATATATATATATATATATATATATATATATATATATATATATATATATATATATATATATATATATATATATATATATATATATAGTGCGTACTAATGTATGCAGGGAGTGACAACCCTCCACGTCACACTCAGAGTCGCGCCACTGATCACAAATTAAATCGAATGTAACCGCTAGAAATGGACGCTACAAATTAAAAAAAAAAATTAATGAATGAATGAAAATCAATTTTTAGGGTTTCATACGTCAAAGCAATAAACGGAAACGTTATAGGATTACTTTCGTGTGTGTGTGTGTGTGTGTGTGTGTGTGTGTGTGTGTGTGTGTGTGTGTGTGTGTCTGTGTGTCAGTCCGTCATCTGTCAAGAACCCTTGAAAAATATCAAAATTTAGAATTCTTACGAAGATGAGAAACAATTCTGACGCTGGTAGCGGATACGGTCGATATATTGAGTATACCGAGATAGTAACTTATTATTACTAAAAATACTACCACAATATAATAACAAAAAAGAAATATATATATATATATATATATATATATATATGTATGTATATATATATATATATATATATATATATATATATATATATATATATATATATATATATATATATATATATATATATATATATATATATATATATATATATATATATATATATATATATATCTTTTTTTTTATTATATTGTGGTAGTATTTTTAGTAATAATAAGTAACTATCTCTACTATAAATACATTTTTAAAAATTATAAATTCCAATATTTAATTATTAACATTAATTAATTAAGAACGTACATATTTTTATTTTTTCAGTTTGCAATTTAAAAAAATTGTGCAAAAGAAACGTGATTACTAAAACACTAAAATGATTACATTCTCATATAAGCATTAGACAACAAATGGCGTCTCTACGGATCGTATCGATATATAAATATTATCGGATCACGAGATAAGAGAAACCTCATTTGTACAGTGGTTGCCTGTAACCAGCAACACTGTGCTTGTCGATACAGAATTTATTTTGAATAGTACAAGAATAGTGTGCGAGTAAGTCCGTCCGTCCGGCAGTCAGTCAGTGAGTCAGTCAGTCAGTCGGTTAGTCAGTCAGCTCCCGAGCGCGAACTAGCTAGCTAGCTTCACGTGTAATTACAAAATAAGATTCTGTGTTGGTAAACTGTATTACGTAATGAATGCCTTAACTATAAAAAGAACGAGCCCCGTGATTATAAGTATATTTCAATAATTCTAACCACTTAAGCTAGTCGTATAAAATATATGTTTCACTTGTTAGAGTTATTCTTAGTTAAATATGCATTATAAAAAAATAGCGTCATAACAAAATGTTCCTTATTTAGAAACATACTTACGATTTAGTACCGTCTTTGATTTTAAATCACTTTTTATGCTTAAAATTGACGTTAAAATATTTATTTACTACAGAACTAAAGTAACGCTAAGTTTACGAACTAACTCAGTTATGAGGTAATGTGTTTAGGAAACGTGGCGACGCGTCAGAGACACTTGCGAAAGTAATACTTCAATTACGAAAAGTTATTGAAAATGTTAGTTTAAAAATCAATCACAGAATACCATCTAAAGTTTCATAAGAAGTTCGCCGAACGAACTGCCCGCTAGTAGTAGTACGTACGTACGCTGGCGCGTTACCTGCGGGGGCCGGGCGGCGCGGGGGGCGCGGGCGGCGCGGGGGGCGCGCGGGGCGCGGGCGGGGCGGGCGGCGCGCGGGGGGCGGGCGGCGCGTCCACGCACGCCGTCTTGAGGTGCATGGTGAGCAGCCCGCGCGCCACGAAGCCGCGGCCGCAGAGCGCGCAGGCGTAGGGCCGCGCCCCGTTGTGGTAGCGCTCGTGGATGACGAGCGTGGAGCGCTGCGAGAAGGCCTTGCCGCAGTGCGAGCACACGTGCGGCTTCTCCCCGGAGTGCACGCGCTCGTGCAGCTTCAGGTTGCACTTCTTGGCGAAGGCCTTGCCGCAGACGGCGCAGGCGTGCGGCTTGTGGCCGCTGTGGATGCGCAGGTGGAACTTGAGGTGCTCGCGCGAGGACAGCGCCTTGCCGCACACCGCGCACAGGTGGTCGCGCGCGCCCGAGTGCCCGCGCGCGTGCCGCCGCAGCGAGTTGGGGTGCGCGAAGGCGCGCGCGCACACGGCGCAGCGCAGCGCGGGCGGCGCGGCGGCGGCCTCGGGGTGCGCCAGCGCGCGGTGCGCCAGCATGCCGCGCATGTACACGAAGGCCTGCGGGCAGACGTCGCACAGGAAGCGCGCGGCGGCGGCCGGCGCGGCGGCGCGCAGCTCGGCGGGCGCGTGCGCGAGGCCGTGCTGCAGCAGCTTGTAGTGGTCGCGGTAGGTGGCCTGGCAGAGCGCGCAGCGGAAGGGCCGCGTGTCGCGCGCGTAGTGCCGCTTCCAGTGCTTGCCCCACTCGCCGGGCGACAGACTCTGAGGACACAAGGACGCCTTCATCTTCAAACTACATACTAAAGTATTACAGCATTTTGACGTACATATTCTTATGCATGATAAACAGTATGGTTTTACTTTTAGGTCGCTCGACTGCCGCCGCTGGAATAGCTCTCATAAAGAGTATCTATGAGGCTTAGGCTCAGAAATCTCTCTTGACATGTTCTGTAACCTGTCCAACGCTTTTGATTGCGTTCAGTTCACTCGATATTGACATGAAGCTTCCTAATGATGACGACATAAGGAGGACAAGCACTCAATCTTCTGATTTCTTATTCCGCTAACGAGGTCAGGTGGTTTATGTGAATGGCAAGAGATCTCCTGGATCATTTAACGGCATGGGAGTTCTACAGGAGTCTATTCTTGGTCCTTTCCTCTTTTAATGTAAGCAAATGATTTTCTATATTTAGTTGGAAGAAGCCATGGGATAGTATTATTTGTTAATGATACTTCATTTATTTTTAAATTAAAAAAAAAACAAAATGAATGACGATGTAAACAATACACTCTCAAAAATAGTACATTTGTTTGGTGCTAATATCTTATTATTGAATAGTAGAAGTACTAAATGTGTAATTTTTAAAATGCCTAACACGAAATTTCCCAAAGTCAATGTACTCCTGAATTTACGGTATTTCTTGCTATCACCATTGACTCCAAATTACTGTGAGGACCTCATATTGATGGATCGACGAATAGAGCTTAGCTTAGCATCTTTCGTGGTTATAAAATTACATAATTTCCTGACGTGGAAACGGCTCGCCTTGTTTACTTTAGCTACTTAACTACTTAATGTAGCCGCTATTAACTCAATTTTTGTTTTGCTGAAGCGCGCTATTCACGCAATCTAGAAACCCTAAAATTTAAGGTGAAATTGTTAAGATTAACATATTAACAGTTTTCTAAAATATTTCACTACTAAATATAAACTACCATTCAGATCACAAGTCGGTTTGAGCAACGAGATTACATACATAAACAAAAAGTCAAGAAAAGTATAATATCCTTCAAAAGAAATCAATAACTAATCACAAAGACGATATCTCCTAATTCAACTAGTGCTTAAATGAGACACTGAAATCACCGTAAAATAACTCAGTCCAAAGTTATTACGATAATATTGTCGAAACCATCACCAACATCAGCAATCCAACACATAAATAAAAATAAACAACAAAAAGCTCATCAATTCCATCAGAGCGCACACTACAGCTTATGGAGCGAAGACAGGAACTACAGCAGAGAAAAAATAAATCTAGAGCAATAAACGAATAAGATGTCTGCCCTTTATAAGCTCATAAGTAAATATATTAGGAAGGACTACACAAACCCCAGTTATGACACGAAAAAACAAACACAACTCAAACGAGAGACACCACAAAAGCTTACAAAGTACTCTTTGTAAGCTTTTGCAAGCAAACGAATAAAACATTGGTTAACGACATTATCACTATAGCAACACAATTTTATAAAAAAAAATATATACAATACCAGAGAGGCGACAAGTACGGATAAAAAGATCAATATCTAAGCCCCAGCGACAGAAATCCACCTAAGCGTCACATTGAAATAAGCGAAGTAAAACAAGCAAAATAAAGCTAAAAATGCTCTTAAGCCAGAGAAAAGCCAAGGTTCGCACAATTACAAATGACTTACTAAAAACTGCTTCAGCCCCCTCTTCCCCCCCCCCTCTCAATCCCTCATGGCTCATCTGACTGAACTGTTTAACCTCATTATTGAAACCGGAGACACACCCACACAATGGCCTGAATTTGACATAATCCTTATGTACAAAAAGTTGACCCCTATGATATAAGACACTACACTATCTACAAGCTTTTCTCCTCAATAATAATATAATTAACGCTAGAAGCGCGTCAACTCATCCGCCAACCGGAATTAGAAAAGGATACTCTACGATTGACCATATACACACAACGCATTCAACGCTTCTCATCGAGATATACCGAGAGAAAAATAGACCACTCTACATCGCATACATTGACTATTAAAAGGCATTTGCCTGCGTATCACATAAAAACATATAGGAAAGCCTAACAACTCAAAGGGTAGAAAAGCAGCTGGCTCTGCCCTAACTTTCGGATAGCAAAATCTAGTTATCTATTATATATATTATACAAACATTATTTGTAAAAAAATCTCTATTATTACAAACATTATCTGGCCGATGTTCATGTTACCGTGGTAACCGATTGTAACGCACTTAAGTCAACGCAGCAAAATACTTATTGCCACGTGTGACTACACGATAGTAGATATATTTTCAGGATTTTAATTTTATACTAGAATACCATAAGGGCACTTCCATGTCACATGCTGACTATTTCAGCCGAAACCCTGTTAACGTGGCCTCCCGTGTACCCATGGTGTAGATATACTTTAGATCTTATTAGAAAACGTTTTTGGTTTCCTTCTACTTCTTCAAAATAATTTCATAAAAAAAATCATTGAAAAAAAAATATTGACAATAATATTGGCACATATAAAAAAGTTCCGAGGGCATCTCACCAATTTATATATCTCCCTATACATTCCTTTCGATTAAAAACTTACATAATTACTTTTGTGATTCTCCTGATAAATTTCGCATTAGAATATTTTTGTGACTATGTGTTATAGAACAATACATAACATAAAATGTTTTCCACTCTTCATATCCACCAGTAAAATAGTTTGGTTAGAATAGTTGAGTGGGTGAAATGGCACTATATAAAGGCACAGTACTATAAAACCTGAATTATCGAGAGCATGGGAAATGCAGAGACACTTAGGAAGGGTATTTGTTTCAAACAGGGAGTAGCGACGAACAACGAGTCGAGTGTCGATGAATCGAGTGAGCTCGACGGCACGAGTAGTAGACTTGATGGAAAGCGATAGCCACAAGGTCTGAATATCAAAACGGTAATAATCAACAGCAAGTATGAAAGTTTCCAACACCGATGTTGGACTACGTATGAAGACAACACTCACCCCTGATTAGTGACTTTGGAGCGTTAATGGTAGCACATGGCTGGAAGAAAATATGGAGCAGAAGAAATTTTGCTAATTAAAACATGTAGAAATTGACTAGAAGCATATTTTCTAAATCTTCTGTACTAGTGTTATATTCGGTAATAACGGTGAAAGGCAGGTCCCAACCCAACCAGCAGGTGACCGTAAAATATAGACACGACGTTGCAATAGCTTTAATAATATTCATAATTTACTTAATTAATACTACCTTTTGACATCGCGTACATTTGAGCACGTCGCCGGGCGGCTGGGGGGGAGGGGGTGGCGGCGGCGGCGGGGGAGGCTTCTCTTTAGCTTTGCTCTTGCGACCATGCCCTCTGAAACATGAAAACATCATTATTAATTTATTTATTTACTAAGCTAAGACCCAACACACTGCGTAAAATTCAGCCAATAGGCTGTTTCATTGTTACCAATGACAGGCAAGCACGACATCATGTAAGAACAGTACTTGATATTAACAAAGATGTATTAATAAAAAATAGTTTCAACGCAACCTTCAATTGATCAAAATATTTGAAAATGGTAATTCTTGAAACAAAACACAGCTTTGAGCTCCCCTCCCCAGTATTTAAGTAAGTAATAAGTAACCTATTCACAAATAACCATTTAAAATCAAATTACAAAAGGACAAATTTTAAAGTAGCTATTATGGTAAAGTCCCTATGTCCCAGATGAGGGATAACAGAACCGCATCATCATCATAATGGTAATGCCAGTGGAGTAAGTTTCCTTCCCTGACAGGTAGCCTACATAATACAAAAGAATTTTTAAGACATTCTAAAAAAATAAATTAAAAAAAATATATGCCATATTTTAGGTTTTACAAAATTCTCTTCCCCTAAAACCATGTAAAATTAAGATAGGAATACAGTTAAGTTTAAATGAAGAGAGAAAAATATGTTATATAATATACCTGTAATGGGTAAGCAGTTCACTTCTTGATTCACACTGTGTGAAGCACATGCAACAAATAAACACTTCTCCATTTGTGTTGTCTAAAGCTCCTGCATTAAAAACTGGAGGCTTCATATCTATTTCCTCTTTCACCAGACTCAGGTCCATGTTCTCTTCTTGTATTACATTCAAGCTACTATTTTCTAGAATATTAAAAACATTCTGTTGTATTTTATTCTTTGATTTCCTCCCACGGCCAGCTCTGACAACTCCATTTGTGCCATGTTTCTCATTTTTCTTTTTTTTAATATCAATAAGGAACTCCTCCTCACTGTTGTCAGAGTGCAGGTGACTTTGTGTGAACACATCATTATCTTCAAAACAATCATCCTCTTTCTTGATAATAGGATGAGGCACACTCGGCTCACTCTTTACTTTAAGTGCATAAGTAAATTCATATTCAGTCTGTGTACTTTGGTCAGTGGTGCGTATAGAAGGAGAAGACTTCCAATTTGGCCTAATAACTTTGAGGTCCACAGATTTATGGACAAGAAATTGAGCTGTTGATACAAAATTTTGTAACCTGAAATTTTTATAAGAACACTAATAAATAATAGCAATAAATATAGCAAACATTACAAAAATACTGAACACTATAATTAAAATTAATAATTATTATATTGACTAGAATATTTATTTAATTAAACTTGCATATTTGTATATCCCTCTATTAGATATATAGACATATATAGAATACCACATGATCATACCACACAATATGTTATGAAACAAACATTGTTTAAGATAAACAAATTTAGTTAAATATAAATTTGTAAATATAGTCCAGAGTATTGGAGTACACAACATTTTTATGAATGAAATGTCGTAAAATATGCCCATAAATCTAATTGCAGCTGACTGGTCGGGCGCGAAGCTTACCTGTTTTGAACTTCTATAGATTCGTTGCAGAATTGATACAGATCGTTCACTTTGCAGCTGCATTTGTCGCAAATTTTTTGTGGAAGACGGTCCTCCTTCTGAACCTGCAGATATATATTATAGAAAACTAAAAGTAACTAACAACTATATAATACCATGCGAACCATAATACAAAATATAACGCTCATTTACCTTAATCGGCAAATACAACGACATCTTTAAAAACAGAGCGTTCTTTTCATCAAAAATGTAATTATTAACAAAGTTCGTAGAACAACAGAGGCGGCAAACATCATCCATGTTTTGAAGAAAACAATATTTATATGTACAAATTAGCACTCAATATTCGATGTTATGCTCTTTTGCTAGAAAGTGACAGATAATCCAGCCATTTGTCAATATTGACCTGGGAGGCCGGTGTTGCCAGCTCGCGGATCAGCGGCGCCGAGCATTGTGAGAGACCCAAATATGTAGGGTGCTATACGTGTACGTAAGTACATTCGGAGGCCGGAGCTGAGCAGACGAGGGGGTGGGCGGGGAAGGCAGGCGCGAGTCGCGACAGGGGCTGCGCCAAACTTTTGATTAATGAACACAACGTTTGTAAAGTTAACTTACTCCAGTTAAATTGCAAATATTCAAAACATTGTAAACTTGACTTTCGACTTCACCGCTTTTGTTCTGTTTTTAGACATTCCTACCCAAATGTACGCCGATACTGTATACTACTGTATGCTGCTGTCGAATGTCAATATTTGAGCTGTTATAATTTATAACTGTGGTTATTTATTCACATGATTGACATCGCGTCCCGTATATGAATATATACACACATGAATGGAAAGTACATCTAATACATATTCATAACTACGAGGAACACGTTATCATCCCTTTAAGTAGCTAAGTTACAAATGTATTATAATATTTTTTGTGTACAGTATATATACGATATCGTATATACAATAGAATGAAATAATTAAATATATATGCCAAGTATATACAAGTTATGAGATATATAGAAGTTTATTAAAATATTGTCGAATAAAGTGTTACATTTATAATATCAAAAATATGGCAATAAGTGCTATATTAAGTGTAACGGCAGTCAGAGCTGCGTAGGCGCAACAGATGATAAAGAGAGTATTAAACAGTGTGACTGACAACGCAACGCAGTACAATAGTCACTCTACTCTTATCTACTTATTTTGTAATTACTTGATAGTTGATACGTACTTGCACATACTGATCCAAGGTCTTGATGAAATAGTAAGGACTTGTCACTTGCTCTACTCAAGAAATACTTATGTTTAGGTGAAGTTAAATAAAGTCATACATTGTTTTACAATTTACCCTTGTGTTATTAATAGCGAATTACTCAATTTACTCAAAATTGGAAAAGGACACACGAATGTGTTGCATTTGACCTTCATCAACTTCATTTATATAATTGCCAATTCACATATTTATTGTAATCATGAACAGAATAGGTACCTACGACGTCGGAGTTACTTGTTTCGTTAGTCATCTTGAATATTTTAGAATAGATATTTGTTTTGATGATTCTGTTGATTTAAATTAAATGAAAGTACATTTTGTAATGACTTTACTTCAGTTTGGCACACCGTAACTTCCTGAAGCGAGCTCTTTCGCGATAGCCAGCGATAAAGGCGTCGACTGCCACTTATCTTTATCTTTATCGTGCGCCTTCAACAAATAAAGTGTAAAAAACGAGATAAAGTGAAGTACTATTGTAGGTATCGCCTGTCGTGACGCTTACGAACATTTCACCACTCTTGTGTCCAGTGTGTTGGGTCTCAATGTGAGGTACATTTTGTCGACGTGGCTTTCTTCTTATTGTAATCGGTTATATAGGAACACCCTATATTATATCATAAAACATTATACTTACTCAGGACATACCTAATAATAAAATATAGAGCTCTCGTGCAGCCGCGGCGGCACGACGACTGAGTACGCAATAATTCCACAACCATCGACCACGTGCGATCTCATTTTTGGAGCATACATTTTTTCATTTTATTTTCTCTTATTAAGTTCCGCCACACAGCACACAATGCCTCGAAATGCCTGATAAATGTTCGTGATTCGAAAATCACTTTCTTGAAAAAAAAAATTGAATTCTTATATTTATTTCAAAGGGAAACAAACAGTACAGTAAATAATTGAAACACAAAATATAGAAAATAGTACAATTACCAATTAAGTTTCCAATACCAAATATATTACATTTTATCTGGGCGGTGAGTGCGGCTCGTGCGCAGTTAATACAGTTTTTCCCGCGTAAATCCCGATTCAGCTGTTCCGGATATTAACCCGGACAAGCTGAAGGACAGACAGATAAAATTTTTAAAATCTTTTGTATGTGTTAAGTATCGTGTGAACAACTAACTATAGTCTATATGCACTTGAAAACATAGTTATTTTGAAATCACAGAGAGACACTTCAATTGTATAGATATGGATTTTGAATTTCCATAGGGATTTTTGATCTTATTGGAGTAAAAAAATACGATCTGTGCATTGATTGATACTTGCTATTAGTGATGTAACAAATGTTGTGTTCCATATAATTAAATTCCATTTTTGTAGATACCTATTCTATGAAATAACATTCTTTACCTACCTATTGAGTGTTATTCTACAGAACGCGACGGTCTATGATTTTACGTAACTTATCAACTTGGATAATTATTGTCAATTGTTTTATGTAATGATTCCTCATATTTATTAAAGGCATTCTTATTATAGGGACACTTTTTTCTACGAATTTTAGCGAATTCATTTTAAGATATACCCAATTAATAAAGTAGATTAAGTTAACTACTTTTTTAAAAATTTTTTTTCATATTATGGATAGAAACAAATGATAGAAGACAACGCGTAACTTCACGTTATTATCTACATGCGGGGGTGTAGGGGTTCAAAGTCGGAGCGCTTCTAACCGTAACTGACAGAATGATATCTCCTACACACGCACATATCTATATATACATATATATATATATATATATATATATATATATATATATATATATATATATATATATATATATATATATATATATATATATATATATATATATATATATATATATAACACAATACTTAAAGCAATATTTTCTTGAGACAATATAAACATAATAATAACCTCCAAATTATTCTAGAAAGTGCGAAGACTTTGCAACTTTTAAAATATCGATATATGCAGTAAAATGTACACAACGTACCTATATTCAATTGTACCCATAACCTTAGGTTGTATGTTGTCGCGGATTTTATTGAAAACTTTTAAAAAGGAGTAATTCCGTCATACATGAGTTTCTCGTTTTCCGTCTTAGCTATTTGGAACGCAACGAAATCTCTCAAGCTCTCCCGATTTTGCAACTTATGGTATTAGTACTGGAGTACCATTACTACTGATCATAGCGTGATGTAATAAGTATATGTATACAGCCTATAGCCTATAGCCTATAGCCTATAACAGGTATATTCCCATATTCCTAAATTTTATTTTGATCTTTACCTACCAACTAGTACCTACTTTAAATATGATTTTCATCCATACAAAAGAACCGTTAAAATATTATTGTATTTTTATTTTCACTCTAATAAGCAAACTTGTAAGTTATTAAATGCTTTTTATTAAAATTATTTTACACACGTATTGTTTGTTTTCTAAAACGGAAACGCTCTACGTCTTCTACTCCTCTAGGCCCTCCTTAGGAGGTCTTTTTTTCTGAGAAATATCTGTAAATTTACAATTTTCGGATTTTACCCTTTATTTGTACTGTAAATTACCATCTTCTTAGAAGTTTCTTTGGCATGAACGGAGAGACTGACAGACGTAACAGCCAGAAACAAAATGATCCTATAAGCGTTCCGCTTTTTCTTTTACGCTACAGATCTCTGAAGATATTTTGCTTGAAGCAAAATCAACTACATACATATTTTTTATATAAGTAGGTAATACAAAAGTCCTTTATGTTAATTATTTCAACCAAACAGAATAATTCATTAATTTTGTTTTAGACAATCTTCATAATATCGTATTACAGATAATATAAGTAAAACACGAACAGCAACGAGGTTGTGGGCTGTCGTGTAATCTGCTCACAGTTTCTTAACCTCAATGTGTGTGAATTGTACCTAAGTATCTATCAGGCCTATTTGATAAGAAAGCCAAAAAAATAAGTCCAGGTGTGGCTTAGATTGATATATGTACAGTGTATCGCAAGTGGCCACTCCTTTATACAGAATATAGAAGCACCCGATTATTTATATGATCACATTTATTATACTAATAATTATGCGGCGGTCCTTGCGACGTCATCACCCGCCACACTAATTAGGAAATCTATTTCATAATATAAAAAGACATGGAAGATCTTAATACCGAGCAACTCTTGACTGTGTATGTAATTCTAAGCTGAAGCTGCCCATTTCAATGCTGCTGACAATTTAAAACCATTCAAATGCTATTTCTAAAATTATTCTAAATAATTACAAGAAAGTATATATCAGAAATAACATGTTCGACTTCGTATTGGAAGAAGAATACGTGATTCTGTACAGTTTTTTACTTAATATTATTGTCTTGATGACAATGACATAGCAAATACAAGCATTAAAGATCTCATTAACAAAATACTACTTTTGCAAAATTAAGACGAAACGAAGACGTAAGATGCACTTATGTGCCGCTTAAGAGGGTGTTACTTATACTCTTAGCTTACTTAACTTAGTTATATATAGCACTGAAATTATGTATGTGTTAGGTAATTCATTATCTTTGTCCATCTTATGGTCATCGCCTCAATACCAGATTCCATGTAATAAGACAGACAAAGTACTCTTTAAATTTCGTGAAACATTATTTGTCTATACTTGGGTTTTTTTTATATTTTAGTTTCAGTTCTTACGTATGTTTATAAGACATTTTTAAAATTTATATTTTGTGTACCTTTTTGAGTTTATTTTGCAATAAATTTAAATGTAATAATATATTAAAAAGCAATAAGTGATAGCTTGTGACGAAAGAAACATACGACCTATGATCATACTAACCGTTGGATTAGCTAATAAAGTTATTTCATTAACTTTCAGACAAGTGTGAAGACACTTATATTAACATGCAACTGTGGTTCCTTTAAGTGACTTATATAGAAAACTTGCATTGCGGTAGGTATAGGTACGTAATACCTATTGAATGATGTACTTAATTAGTTTCTATCTACCAATATTATGAAGCTTATTGTGAGACTGGAAGTACTCGTATATATTGTCTATAGAAACAGCATGGTTGTAACGAAGTGGATGCCCTCGAATAATAGATAGGTAATGCTATACTGGTTATTACCTACTAACCTCTTTCAACATTTCAATCATAGAAATGTAATAGATTTTCTCGAAATATCATTAGGGACTGACTATTTTTCCATAACATGATTAAATACAATCAATATTTTATTTGTCTTTATAAGTACCTAATGTATGACTTCAGGGAACAGTATTACTTCATAGAAACTCAACAGCGACATTATGATCTACTTGTAACACAATATGCAGTGCGGATTGATGATGTGGCTTGTTCATCATTTGTTTGTCTCATCGCAGTAGAACTAGATTTCATGTCAATTTATTAATGTGAATGGACGAACGTGAAAGAGCTGCCTTTCATGATAATAATAAAAAAATATCGCTGGATTTGCGGATTAAAGTTATTTACAATATGTTCATATAAAGTGGGGACATTTGGGATAAAAAAGTGGGGAAATGTGGGTATGTAAACGGAACCATAGGCGGAATAGGAAGGAACCTAGTGCTAAGACACTCTGTTCACCACTTTTCGCATTTCGAGGCCTTTTCAGAGCGAGGAAAATGAAAATAAATCATTATCTCCGAGTTGGAATCGAACCCACGGACCGTCGCGTGTACTTCTACGTCACGTTTCTTCTAAACACGTTCATAGTGAATAAGTATCATTTTCAAAGAAGACAATACAGCCTTTGCTTAGTTAGTAGAGTAGAATAGTAGTTGAGTAGTAGTAGTAGTAGCTAGTACCAATATACCATAAGCAAATACTACAAGGGTGATTAGCTTACTTTATACTCGAATAAGCAATTACTCTGTTGGCTGACAGGTCCGATCCATTGACTTAAGTTTTCTTAGAGCTAGTTGTGGCGTTATTTATAACAATAAACCTCACTTGAGTGTCAAGTCAAGCCACGCCAACAAACTTAGCGCCGACATAGCGAGTCCTTCAAACCGGATATTAACCGTAAATTTCATGGAATACTTTAATATGTTACAATATTTGAACCCAAACATGACCTCTCGAAGCCGGAACCTTGAAACATTTCATAAACATAAGATGAAAATCGATACGACAAACTTGCGAGTCAACTTTACAATCTAGTGAAACGAGCGCCACACACGCCTCTGAACTCTGGCTTAACTTTAACCCACATAACAAAGTTCAATGTAAACACAATACGGTGGAAGTTTTCGAAGTTCCAGTTCACGGCCGCGACCGGCGCCGCCCGGCCCGCCGCCCCCCCGCGCCGCCCTCGACGCCGCCACCGCCCGCCCGCCCTCGCGCCACGCGGCCTACACCCCGCCCGCCCCCCGCGCACCTCCGCGCACCCCCGCGCACTCCCGCGCACTCCCGCGAGCCCTCGTATAGTCACCCTCATCGCCACCCACCGTCTCCGATTGTTGCTCGAACTTTTCTTCAAGGCAAATATTGCTTTCACTTACCACTACACCTTACGTGACGTGATAGCCACGAAGGACATTCTATTTCATCAAGTAAAAGTTATATTCTGGTAATATACCTACCTATAATGTTTTGAAATACATACGTACGGGTATAGGTGTGAAATGTCAAATCTTTTCAAATATGACCGCGCGCAAGGTTACCTTAGCTATAAAAGAGAATCCTTGTATTATTATATTCATGTGCATCTACCATGAAGAAAAGAATTACTAAAAACTAGGTCTCATTTGATATTAAAAAATAAAACAGAATAGTCTTGCTATATTTGCAAATTTTCGTTAAATTCACACAAATTAATTTCAAAACGACCTTAAAATTTCGGTGATACGTACAAGTACGTACAGATACGTACAAATACGTGTACGTAATCCACCTGTCTATAAGTGCCAAGTGTTCCAGAAAGCACACGCCGCGTGTCTTATCAAATGACACCGTTTGATACGCGCCTTTCGCACCTTATCTGCCATGTCGAAATTCTTCCACGTACTATCAAGCTATTGTACCTATTCTAGTCATTTTTCATATACCTATGATATGTTTTATCATTTTAATCTATTCATATTATTTTCAATACTTTATTAAAATAGTAATTAACTTTGAACAAATCTCCAAACATTATCGGGTTACGGACCTTGGGCTACGTGTTTTAATGAAATCAATTTCGATACTATTTTTTTATTGCCTCGTGGAGATCTCTCGTTTAACAACGGTGATATACCGTTGTTAAAGATAACGCAATCATACGGCAACCGCATCATTTGATAAGCATATTATAAAATACCAAGAATGTATGGTACTATCCTAGTAATTATGGAGTTTAATTTAAATCGAGAAAAATAATGACATATATTTGTAGGTCTGTATTATTTAGTGATTTTTCCAACCTCGCCGCGTGGTGTTGCGGTGTGTTGATTGCGAGCAAATACAATTATGTACATGTTTAGCTCGCAATGTATCTACATACAGATGAAAATAGTGAAATTATCTATTGCCGACGAGATATAACGTAATAAACGTATATCTCCATTGTAAACAAGTAGACACCGTGATGGAGCAGTCGTTAACAGATAGCGCCGCGGTGAGGTCGGAGCACCAGTTGGAGCGCCGACCGCCAGCGGAGCCCTGGGCGCGGTGACGCGTCGTCCTCCGTGCTCTGTCCTCTTATCGCCGATGCCCTGCCGATTGGCGGAGTGAAGTGTTTGCGATACCGATACGAGCCACGGGGACCAATCGATTCCCGACGTATGAAATCTTATCACGATCATGGTGGACATTCATACTTTTTGTCAGTTACCTGATATCATATCGAAAGATATCATCGAGTGTATAAATATGGGACCATCGATCGATCGAGTCTCTATCGAAGTTTGCGCTGTGTTTAAGATTGACTACCGACGAGTTCCGTACCCTCGCTATGTCGCTCAGGACTCATGCTTTCATGGTAACTAAGCGTGCTCAGTATCAGCTTCTTACAAATATTTAGTGTTTGGTATATTTCTCATTCTAAGTATTTATGTATGTCACGACGTCTCACGTGATCGCTTTGTCTTTATCGTTCGCTTGTTCAGTGCTTAATTGTATATAAAAAAAATCCGACGAGGCGTAGTCCTAGTGTTCGATAGAAACGTTTCATAGGCAAAGTGACACTATAATTATAAGCGATGATTACGTAATACCATATGGTGGTCCATGCGTTTTAGCACATGTGTTTGCAGATCCCATGAAGCCGGCCGTTACTCACGTCGCATTGTAGCTATTTATCCTCATTTAATTCTGTCCAATAAGCGTAGAATATATTTGAAACAGTAACGACGGCTTGCTGACGCGAGGGGAAAAGCAGTGTTCTTATCAGAGACCGTCAGCCGCACCTTTCCGTGTGATAGCGCGCCGAGTGGCTCCGCAACGGGCGCGCGCTGCGATTGTGAGCACACAAGTATGTATCACGAACATTGTTCATAGTTTTCTGTTGTATTTCAGAGGCCGCAACACGACGGCGCTCGTATTTAGGCTTCACGTCTGAGTTGGACAGGGGATCTTGACAGTTTAATGACAAATGCTGCCAGATCTATCTTTCCAGCTCACGCGTGGAACCTCCGACTGCTCGACGGCGCTACCCCACCTCGTCCCTCGTCCCTCGTCCGACTTACGGGCGACGACCCGGCGCGGCCGCAGTAATCTGCGTTAAGGATTAAGTGGAGGTGTGATCTCTTCACTTTTTATATTTAAAGTGAGATTCAACTCCTCCAACTTAACCCGAATCGCAAATACTACTCACGTGAAGCAACTTGTATGAACTGTACTACTATACTATTCCCTTATTTATATTTATGTATTATACTATTATATTGTCGTATAATGTATTAGAAATGTAATTTTTTACGGTGATATTAAATGTACCAACAATAAAAATCGTATATTGTTTTATTTTCCTTGTATTTTCTGAAAAAAGAAATAATAATAATAATAATAGTCACCATACTAATCAGTAGTCAGTCATACTCGTAGTCAGTGCTCAGTACTCAGTACTTAGTAGTACCATGTCGCAAGGCGCAACATGCAACGAGTCCAGCGGTAGTCGCGCGCCACAAGTTGACCGCCGGCGCCGTCGGGACGTGGCGGCGCTGCGAGCGGCGCGCGCACAGGGTATTGTGCGAGACCGACGCCGCGCGACCGACGCGAAGTTCTGCACAAATCACTAGAAAAAAATCACAACACCGAACAAAAAAATGGCCAAAAAAATGTTGGTAACACCGGTGCGCTAAAAAAGCTCGCAAACTTCACGCACATAACCTGCGCTGGACATCGACTCGTCCCTATCTAACTCTGGGAAAATGTATATTGATTTTTCAAAGAAAAGTCAACCGATGTAACAAAACACCGTTCGCGGAGTGTTTATACGCGCATCGAAGTGCAGTGGTGGATGTGTAGCGTCGACGACATGGAGCGACGGGGGCCCTCGGCGCGCGCCCACTGAGCGGAGCGGAGCCCGGCCGCGGCCTGGGCGCCATGGACGCCGCCGCCGCCGCCGTCAGGCCGTGAGTATTGCGACACAGCGCGGCGGCCGAGCGTGACCGCCGCCTCCGCCTGCGCGCGTCCTCGTGTCGTGCGGCGGTAAACACTGCCGCGGTCGCCCTTTGTGCTCGGCCGGAGCGAGGAGCCCGACGGCTCGAGCGCCCGAGCGCGTGCAGGACGGTAGGTAGGTAGCGCGGAGAGGCGGCGGGGCGCGCGGCGCACAGTCGCTCGGCTGCAGCGAAGGCTTGTGGCAGCCTTGTGGCGTAGAACAAAGCGCTCGGCCGCACGCCCGCACGCCCGCAGTCCGCTCGCAGCGGTCGCGGCCTCTCTTTGTGAGCTTCGGATACGCTCGCCCGCGACAGACCACGGAGTCATCTGTGCTCATACACTGTTCGATCGAAATGTGCATTTTGAGGTTAGGTCGTTATTTGAGCAATAAGTGTGTGTCGAGAGTGTAGTGGATGTAATGTTAACGCGCCCGAGCGTTCTGAAAGTATCGATTGGCGACTTGAAGCCGAGTGTGAGAAACAAAATGTGTACCGTGCGTCGTGACTTCCCTGCGAAGGAGACCTAGTCGCGGCGTGTCGCGTATGAGCCGTTAGATGCAGCAATTTCAAGCCAATTGGTAAATAAATAGCAGTAGCTAGTGATAGAAGTGCAACCACAGTGTAATGCAGTGAGCATGCTGTGTGATGCTGTGGTCCTGGAGTGGCCCAGCATCCCCTCCAGGTGATGTTCACTCATTATAAACATTCACTGACTTTTGAACACACGCAATATTCAATCTATACTCTATCTCATGTACTCTGTTATGGCTTGCCATACAAAATGAAACATATTCCCCATATCTGCTACTCTATGTATAGAATGACTTGTGCAATGTACATGGATGTGTGACTAAAAACAATGTTCATTCAACCAATCAAACTAAATTTAGAAGAGTCACCTGATGGAGTATTGCAAAACCTTATTATCATTTAAATGAAAGCAATTATTATGCATGGAGAATTTTAAGTAGCACAAATAAGATGAAAATTGTTTGTTTAGAATGGTTTATAATTAATAGAACATGATACAAAATAAATAACAAAACAAATACTTTCTCTATAGGGTGTTACTAGTGTGAGCACTCCAAATGCACTCTACCAGACAATATATTACCTTAAATACTTCTGATCAAGTAATCTTTTAACACTTAAGAAAGTATATTGTCAAATATAAACAATCTTTTCATATTAAAGCTAATAAAATTATGAAATTCAATTAATTGACTGATTGCAACATGTAACATGTAACATGTAACATCCTTGAGCCATAAAACATATGCCTACATCCACAATAGACTTCTTAACTACCAATTTGACATTCAATATTTATGGAAATCATTTACAATTATCATCATTTAATTAACTGTTAAATACTCAATAAAAATGTAAATGGCATTAATTTTAAATTGTTCAAATGACACAGTTTCATTTTTCAGACTGGTCTTCCTCCTAGTTGAAGTTATAAATAAAAGGTAGTTGGAAATTTCATCCTCAACTGATAACATCTTGCTGTGAACATATCCTCATCTCATTTGAATAATACATTAACCAATCAAAACCTTTGATTGGACTTTCATAATTTTATAGTTTTGTCATAACAGCTCAGCGAGAGCTGTCACAGTGCTATTTCACTCCATGCATTGTTGTGTATGTACTATGTACAGCACAAAGAGCAAGTATGCAACCTATAATTAAATACTTCAAATGCTTTACAAGCAAAGGCTTACCCGTGCAAAGACAAGGTCCCCATCTAATACAAATTATTAACATACTAAGCTTATCCTAAGTTGGATTGAGATTAATGTTTTCGGTTATTTCCTTTTGTATCTAAAAATAATACAAAATGTAAAGTAATTAAACAATATTTACTGTAATTCGCTGTTAGATTTTGACTACAACATCAGTGGCTTAATGTATTTTTATTTACCTTATGTTGTTAGATTGACTTCAAACTTATATCCCTCGCATAGTGTTCGGTACATGAGCTATTTCATTTGTAATCAATTAATTGAGCCACACATGTGTGCTGTTGATATTACTCATACTGAGATAGTTGTAGCATGGTGTTAGTTAGACTGACATACTCCGTGTGACTCACCTCAGTTGACATTATGCTTAGGTTTTGTGACTGGAGTTATACCATGTACAAATGTACCATGGACCTATTTTGTGGTTGATTATATAATTTTATTTGGCTAATTACGAAGATTATTTTTTCTAAAAGTTCTTTGGCAAATTAAACAAATGTTGGTTGTTGTGTAAGGTTGTAATTCAAAGTTATTTTGTAAGGCAATATTCTTTAAGAAAACATATATCTATCTTTAAACATATTGCATTATTTATGTTATAGCAAATAGTTTAGTAATGATTTTATAGTGACAAAATGATCACAAAAATGTTTAGCCCAAGAGGATTGTGGGATATCTAATTTAGTAAAGTTATACCTCACATAATAATTGTTCAAAAGAAAGGAAACGGGTGACAATACTAGTAATGTCAACATAACTCTTACTCTCAGTGCTGAGTGAGGCGAGGTCACAAATATTTAAATGTAAATCTAAAAATTATTGCATTAGGTAAATCTTGAGCGGCACTCATTATGTAAATTTGTTACAGTGTGTTGCTCATTTGCTCATGAGTTAAAGCCTACTTATTTGTTATAACAATACACTTGGTTTCTCCTTTACACTTTATTTTACATAACCAAGTTTTGACACTAAATCCATATAACATATTTGTAAATATATATATATATATATACTCATTCAAAGAATTGAGACAATTTGGAAGTTTTCCATAAACTATGTACCAAATGAGATAAAACAGAACTAATAGGTTAGTGACAAATCTAAACTATAAATAACATTGTCTTTATAAATGATATTATGAAATATCATATATCAATAGATATTTATATATTCTATTTTTAATGTTAAACTTAAAAAGTAGCTGAAGCTATAGATAAATGAAATTTATAAATCTGAGGACAGAAACATTTAGACAGTTTTAGGACAGTAATACCACTCTAAAACTGTGATTGCTATTATTACTTTTCAAGTCTTCACAGTGAAAAATAAAAGGCATATCTTATAATGCAAGGTACCGCCGCTCAGACTACCGCTTGCCAGGAAATGTGAGCTATAATTTAGAGAATTAAATAATTGATTATTCCTTAATTTGCGCAAAAAGTGTTCAGGAATGACTATAAGTTATAAAGTAACTTAAAGTGGACATTGCTATGCCCTTTTCCATACAACAAATTACACAGAAACACCACTGGCCCCCGCTCGGTGGATTGCCGTGCTATTTTAATTAGCAATAATACACGTGTTTTGAGTATCAACTATGAGAGAATATTTTATTTGCAAACAAGTTTCATACTATATCGCCAAATAAAGCGAATCTAAAATAATTTGTTTTTAAACATAAGTCAATGTTTATTATAGAGATGTAAGAATCTATTTATACCGTAATTGGTACGTATATGACTGACCGCGAATGTTGTATATTCCAATACTCGGGATAGTCCACTTATTTATACTATGTCACACGATTTGTTTACATTAACTTCCTCCGAATATTTAAATCGAATGATAGAAAGAAAAAAAAATTTAAATTAAATACATTTTAACAGATTTATCTCGTACAATTTGTTATCTGTATTACATTTTTGACCCCGAAATGTTTAAACCGTAGTCCATAGAATTGTGTTACGTACAATGTACATATATATATATATATATATATATATATATATATATATATATATATATATATATATATATATATATATATATATATATATATATATATTAACCATGTTAATCACTCATACATTAAATATCATTAATATCGATCATTAGCATCAGTTCGTAAACAAACAATCTTAATACACCTGTAATGTAGAATGACTAGTAGGTAATACAGCCTGTGACTAGTTCAGGTATAAGATAATTCAAAGTTTTAGTACGTTTTTAGATTCGTTGCTATAGGTATGTGTGCAAGTGAACAAGAAGGTAGTGACGCCGTCCATTTACCCAATCCCAGTGACCCCTGCCCCTTGGCACCGTTAATAACGTTAGATAATTACTATTCTTAATAGCAACATTTGCTTACTCAATTATTAATCATACATGTCGCGTTTGTTTTTTATTGTTAGCCATGACAGGGTTAATGTTAAAGAATACTCCTTATGCACAAACGGAAGAGAACAATTTCCCTACATTTAGGTTTCAAATATTATGTATACGGATACAATTTGATTTTTAATTTAAAACGAAAACTATGTAATTTAATGATTTTAGTCAAAGTTTTGGTATTCTTTTGCAATATACTTAATTCTGCCGGGTGGGCCGACTCAGATATGTTTTATTCATTGTGTTTGAAAGCTTTCATTTCGTAGCTAGTCTTACCACTTCCAAATAATGTATAGACATTAGTCTGGACTCGGGTCTGGACGTAAAAGCAAATGCGGCACGTCCGTTGCACGCCCGCACCCCCAACACGAGACGATGCGCATCCTCCGCCTCCGCCTCCGCCTCCGCCTCCGCCTTCGCCTCCGCCCGCGTCGACGCCACTGCGAGCTAGCTAGATAGAGGGTCCGGTAATTACCTACATACTAATTGAGTTTCATTGTATTCACCAAATGCGTAGCCTTACAATAGTTTTACTATTTTGGACATCGTATGCTCCTCAAGAGCTCACACATTTGAGATTACGGCTTCGATTCCTAACTTTATGCTAACTCAGTCCCTATACTATTTATAACATAAGGAATATAAAGACTCGCACGAACAAAGTTATTTTTATATTTGACTAACGCGGATGAGTTAGTCTAAAGATCCTAAGGTCTAATAAATCCAGGTCCAGGGTCTAATAAATAAATAATGTTTTAGTCCCCCTTATACATTTCGCATAAGGTTTATAAGCTGTAACATGAATAACCGAAATTCTGTCTTCGTTTTTCGTTTTCGTTGTATTTTGTGCTTAAGTCGTACGTCGTAGTGACACGTAGTGGCAATTATTTATAACAGATAACTTTAGACATTTTAAACATCACATGCAAAAGCAACGCCAACAGTAACACTCATGCCGCCGACGCCGCGCACTACGTTACTACCTTTTGAACTCCATAGTGCAATACGAGTTCAAAATACAATCTCTTCGTCTTGTAAAACGGTTCATTATTTGAAAATTAGCTCTGACTTTTATAATACTTCGTGTTCTGTACTAATAAACAGAATGTGGTATAATTCGTATGACTTATTCGTTTTTTACTTCATTTCACGGTCAAAACTCATAGTTAGGCTTAGGCGTAATAAAATTATCTATATTTTGGTTCTAACAAGACCAAGAACGAATAAGTAAAATGTGATTGTGACTGTCGTATTATTATATATTATAAATTATAACAATTTCTTGCTCGTTACATTGCGACGTGTAAGAAAGTCATACACACAAACACGCTTTCGCATAAACATATATACACATGGGTATGAGTATAGCGATAATATTTTATAAAGCTGTGCTAGTGTTGTGAGCTCTGAGCTCTGAGCTCTGACACAGGTCTCGTGTGCGGCTGGTGCGGTGCGGTGCGGTGCGGTGCGGTGCGGATCGATAATGTAGAGACTGAATGGTAATAACAAAATAAACCACCTAATCCTCACCTACGTACAAACTGCTCTGTCTTATGGCTCCTTCAGGATTACCTACTTGCTATAGTTAGCTCGTCTTGTGTTTATTATTATTATATTAACCAATATTTTAAAATGGACTGTTAGCGTAGCGTTCATCTTCGAAAATATCATAGGTGTTCAGGCATTACACCCAAATTGTCGTTTTCACAAAGAAAATAATAAAGAAACCATCTTTTATGTATAAAAAATCAATTTAAAGAGTATTTTAATTAGTAATCCTTCTCATATCCAAAGTAGCGTACGTGTAAGTCGAACGACACAATCTTATTTGCACACGAATAGCTTTGATAGCGTGCTATAGTAACTTGTGTAACATACGATATCGTATATTTGAACCTGGGACCTTTCCATACCAAGGTCACGCCTGACCGAGGATTTAGGTATTTTCAATTTAATTACTAACACATTTTTTCGTACACTGCTTCATTTCCAAATTGGATCTCAGTATCTTCAATATAGCAGGTATATTTACAGGTAGATATTTGCGAAATTTTTAATTTAAAAACTAGTGTAAAGAAAAATTTCTATAACGTTAACTTGAAGTGAAGTGGATCGTCGTAATTCAGTTTTTGTCGATGCTATTGTTGATTGTGCACATTTTATTATATAATATATATTTACAATTAGATTGTGAAAAGAAATAATAATTGAATTAATTAAAGAGTAGAAACTTATAGTAAAAAGTTTTAAACGAATACAAACCGGTTACTCACCGTGTACTCCGCACGGTGAGTCCGCGGTGCGAATCTAACGTTTGCTCATTATAAAATACTAACTGTAAATAACACCAGCTAAATTATTGAAGTCATTTCAGTACTACCTGCCTAGATTTAAGCTTGGACTTGATTTGAATTAATGTTTATGTGACGTCACTGATGAATAACTTTATAATAACTCACACAGCTGTTGTAGACGGTGATCAAGTTATTATAAAGCCTTGCGTTTACACAAAAAGTCTCGAAATAAAAATCATACAGACTTACTACATTCATTATAATAAATTAATTTATACTACGTTATATTTTATTATAGTAATTGATTTTGTCGTTCGCATTTTTCACCTGTTTCACGGGAGATGTATTAAATGAAAAAAAAAATATTAGGTCTATTTGAAAACGAAATATGAACAATCTGAACTGATACTTATAAAGTTGGTTAGGAGCTCCGTCACAGAGGCTTGATAGCCAAATCACACAGCAGTGTAGATGGAATGCCTCTGTGAAGGTACACAGAGGCAGGCCCCACCGCTCCGGTAGGACCGCAGAATAACATCTATCAGCATGTAATTGGTCCTACTTACGTCACGCTTACAAGTCGAGTCAAGTCGCTTACAAGTAACTGAAAATGTACAATTTTAGCTTTGTAAGGCCGCCTTTTTAAAACTGCCTTTTTTCTCCAATCTGCAAGGATTTATATTCAATGCTATTTTATTCTATTTTTAGATATTACTTATTTATTTAAATACACATTTTTAATATGTTTGTTATAATATAAAATATTTTAAGACTTACGATATTTTTGTATAGTGAGTGGACTAAGAGTGTACAGTGGACGAAACTAAGAGTACATTCTATGTGATGTGATGTGATGTGATATTAAGTTAAATAACATTCGCTAAGTATACAAATGTATAGATATTCGAGTACACACGAAGTGTACCTTCCATGCTTAGTCACACCTGCATGAGGCAATCCGTCCTCTCACTGTCATCACCGTACTCTGACATATCTGAATAAATTACCCTTCTAGCTCCGCCGCACCGGCGCGAGGAGAAAAACGCATCGTTAAGCAGAGACTTAAAATGTTCCATTTTCCTCTGTCTGCGGCTACACTAATATTTCTTCTTTACAAAAGTAAAGTAAATGTCGATCGATTTTCTTAACTTCAAGGCAAGGGAAGGGAACAGACATGTTGATGTCGATGATGTCGTTTCGCTAGCATTCTCCTATATAAATATATCTTCAGTGTAGTTTAGTTTGGCTGAACAGAGATCGCTTCTCATGGTGATCTTTGTTGATCAATAGCTGATAAACTTACATATCTAAGCAGTTTCTTATAAAAGATGTGCTCTAGTTCATGATGGAAATTATAGACAGGTACGAGTATAACACGCTAATCATAAATAAATAATTATATTTTACGAAAATAAAATACCTATCGATCTTTAAGAATTCATAAAACAGATCGAGTGATTTTATACGAAGTGCTGGCAAATTACTTGGCATTGTCTATTTTAATGTAAACATAATTCTTTACACCGCTTTATTTTATTCGGATATAAAACGGCGTCGCGGTTTACAGCCAAAATATATTTTTTTTACTTTTAATTTTTACCCGCTTCTGCCAGAACTTTCACTGACACGAAAAATACTAGTACATTTTATGCTGTAGTTGTTAGCGCGGCCTCTATCCTTTCCGGGATAGCTCATCCTTATTGAAACGCGCTGAAATCAGGTCAATAGAACAGTCATGAACTTGTTTTCAAATACTTCTATTCCAGGAATAGTAGGTAATACGGGAAATGTCCGAACCTACATATATATATATATATATATATATATATATATATATATATATATATATATATATAATATATATATATATATATATATATATATATATATATATATATATATATATATATATATATATTATATGTATATATATATATATATATATATATATATATATACTGTGAAATAAAACGTTTTTCTAAATATGACTTGATGCATTAACAATATGGAGAGGGTGTTTTCAAAATACAATTTAAATGATCAACGTCGGAGACTAATTGTATATAGTTGTAGAAGCGTGTTTTATAACAAGTGGCTGAGCGATGCCGCGGCAGCCGGGCAGGGAGCAGGGTGCAGGGTATCGGCGCAGTCGATATCGCTTGTTCGTTATCTCACAGAACTGGGTCGTTGTACTTGATCCTCTGTTCGGCGCGGGCTCGCCTACCGCCCGCATAGCACTGCACGCTGCACGCTGTACACTGAACACTGCACACCGCTTACTGCAACGTGCGTACTGCATCGCCTCACAGTGCGCCACAGAGTTCCCATATGTTGTAGCATCGATCCGTTCCTTGTGAAAATTACGTTGCGAGATTTTCGCAAGGGGCAGAAATATACGACAGACTTTACTAGTTAAAGTCTATTTTGAAAGATTTCGGTTAAGATTACGGTCCCTTTGTTCCTGAAATAAGCATTTCAAATTACACAATGATTGTCTTTGTGTTAGTAAATAAGTCAAGGTCTCTTATCTACGTATTTAAACCATGCTTCATAGCTCTAGTTTAGAACGAACTCAATTCAAACAAATTCACATATGACAAATATATCTACATAAGTATTTTATTTTTAAGGATTACAAATTTACTGAAAAAAGTATTTGTCTAAATATATGTATATCCTATCTACACTGTCTGTCTGTCTGTATTTGTGAATAACACAAATATGTTTGCCAGATAGGCAGTCCGCACGTGGTGACCCTACCTGCGGCGCGGCTGTGCGCACATATTAAATACATAATTAGGTGGATAATTGCACGCTTCGTTACCACCGCCGCGCGCCGCTCGCACCGCACCACACAACACCACACCACGCCGCGCTCGCTCGGGCGGCTGCACTGACCATTTCAGCGTTAATCATGGATTCCCGCTAAATTATATTTATTCATGTGGAGAATTCGACTGACTTCCTTTAACTGCAATCCAGTCTAATATATTGTGTTGTCAACAGTAATTATTGCTCTATTGTAGGTATATATTTGATCACACAGCTTTGTGAGAGCTATCCGTAGTGGATACTTTGGGTATTTTCAACGATTGATATATTCTCTGACAGAGTATTACAAATTGAAATTGAAGTTACCAGAAGTTCTAGCTATTTCTATGGCCGAAGCGTCACTTTGAAATTCTGTTTTGAGTGGACTTTGGTCTTGCACCTTCCGTGATTAAAAGATTACGCGACGAAATTACAGGATAGAACGCAATTAAAAATGCAGATTGGTCCGCGCGGCGCCGCACGGCGACGAGGAGTGCCACGCGGCGTGGCGTGCGCGGTGACGCAATCGAACAAAAGAAAAATAAAAGTTCTACAGCTAACCCGCTGAGACCTTGGAAAAAATCCTGCAGTATAATTCATAAACGGTCATTAACTTTAAACTTGTTTGTACGGAGACGAGGATAGATCGATGGAGGCGACCTCTCGCGAGGATCATGGCCTAAGCCGTCGTCGCGCTCGTCCTCAGCTATGTGCGCTCAATGTTATCATTTACATTATTTCATAAGAATTGCTCAAAGGCAAATTAAATTCGCTGTAGTAGTCACTAGAAACGCGCCACGCGAAGGTCTTCGAGTGACTTTGGCTGCTTAATCGTACCTTGCCATTTTAAGATCAGCGCCTTACCAGGGTGAATGTGAACTGTTAACAACTCACAACAGTAAAAGGATACCACAGGCTACTTAATATCATTGAAAAGAAGAAAATATACCATCCCAATTATGAAAGAATTTCTGATACTAAATCAACAAAGTGTAATAATCTGCGTACTATATCTGTCCTGTATTTGGGTGTTGCGTAAATGAAATGATGAACTGTTTCAAAGACCGCACTAGAGTCAGTTGCCAGGAAATAAAAACTATTATGAAAGTTTAGTTTTTTCATTCATTTACTTTATCAAGAAATATAAAAACCCAAAAAAAAAGTAGCTGTAAAATATAAAAACCCTTTACGTTCACTAAGATGGTTTATTTTGGTAATAGTGTCACTATCGTTAGCGCAATGTTGTCTGCATTTTATTATTAGTAGATGTTTACAAATCTATTTACAAGAATTCATAGTTACACTTGCATTGTACAAAGATTTACCCGTTTAAAAACCATTTGAATTTTACAAAGCCTCAGCTTAAAACGTAGGTATTATAAAGAATAATTAGTTGACCAGACGGGATGCTATTTACAATAATAACTCAGTAAGTAGTAACTTTAAGGACGTTGTGCTCAATCACGCACTTGTTTGTAGCGAGACGAGGATAGATCGATAGAGAAGAACATATAAGAATTCATCAAATGGTGCTTCTGAATCTTTCTGTAATTTCAAAATGTCTGTAGGTAATCTTTATGAATAACACTTTAATCAATGCTACTATTATTATAAATGTGACGGGATGGTCCTTTGGTCCCGTTTCATACAATAACTCATGAATTTCGTTAGATAAAACTTTACTGTAATATTTCTCATACATCAGAATAAAGTTAATAAAGATTTTGTATAATTTGGCTATAACATAACAACAAGCGTTCATTAATAAGTCTGAAATTTATTCCGTCTAAATCGTTCAAGTTCCACGATTACAAGATAGTGTACATACCGTGCGGTTATTGGTCTTAAATAGTAAAAAAAAACCTTTCAAAATATATTTTAAAATAACTACTTCATGTAAAAGCCATTATGTCCGAAAAGTAAGCCTTGGATACAATTCAATTGAATGTTTAATAATATTTATCATTTTTTATATCAAAATTGATACATTTGTATGAATATTTCAGTACAAAACTATTCATCATAATTATCTTTCTTAAAACATATAACTTCATAGCCATCATAACTATAACATATATTATAATTTAATAGATTTCATGAAAAGATTGAACGCGGGCCGTAGATACAAAAGGTCGGGTTTAGTGTATTTAACATATTTTTATTTCAAAACAAAGTACAATTTACATTACTAAATAAATCGGCAGGTGCAGGCACCGCGGTCCAGCGGCGACATGTACCTATATGTATGCCTCTTTAGCCAATGGCTGAAGTAACTAAAAAGATATATACCCCTGTATAGGTAGTACATACTTAGTTTAACTTAATAGCAAAATTTTTGTGTTTTCAAGAACTGCCATTTTCTGTCTTCATTAAAATAACAGATAATAGAGGTAAAATAAGGTAAAATATTGACGTACTTACTAGTAACGTACAATTTCTACCTCGTCCAATTCCATCTTCAATACATTTTATCTATGCAAACGTAATAAGTTACTATTACTACAGCTCACTCACATAAAAATATCACACCTTACTATTTGATTCGAGAGCTTCTTGGTATTGTTTCCTCACTGCCCGTTCTTAACGAATAAAGCTTGTTATCTTTTACGATGCAAAACCAAAACATAAATATGTGTGATGACCGCGTAATAAAATCGTAAACACGGTGGCACGCGGGCCCGACTCCGGCAGCGTCTGCCTCCTCCCTCGCGTCGTAAAGATAACGCGCACAAGTCACATTTATAGCGGCTTCGATCCAATTGACACGTCGATATACACATATAATGGCATGTGTACAAATGTTTTGTTTGTGTCGCAGCGGCAGAGCTTTGCCGGCAATAAGTTAGCGGCCGCATTATGAATGAAGCCCATTGAGCAACACCGCGGGGCGCGCCGATGCTCGCGATCAGCTGTTTTGTACGTTTCCGATTCTGGTTTGACGCCTGTCGGTTCGGAAGAGCCGCGAAGACGCCGCGCCCGTTTGTTTATGATCATGATTTATCGACCTGTTGCTCGGAATCTCGCAATTTAAATATAAATTACGACCGCGTTTCAGTTGTACTGGAAATATTATAAACGTTTCGCCGACGTATTGTTGCCGCTCCGGAGCCGGTGCCCACTCCACTTCGGGCGCTACTGCTCTTTCGAATATTTTAAGTATTCAATGTACCGAAATTTAAATCGACGCATTTACTTCTTTGATTGCAGTTTATTAAAGAAACTCACTCCTTCGCAAGTGTACTGTGCAATTAAGATAATACAAAAGCTAAGCTATTTTTTATTAAGATTGCGTAAAGATTTATTTGGTTTTGTTGTTCTTATGACCCACAGTACGCAGAGATCGTAGTGATAACTCATTTTTTTACATTTGTCCTTCGTATGTTGAGGAAAAACATACGCAGTACTTGTAGTTAAGTTATTAACAAACGTGAGTTGTGTCAGTGTATCATGTCTTTGATGCCGACGATATTTTTGCATTGGGCTAGTCTTGTACGACTGTACGGAACACTTAATAACTAACTAATCCCTAAGTTCCGATAAACTGAACTTTGCGAAGATTTCAAACTTTTGCAGAGTTATAAAAATAAGCCAATTCACGATATTATGCTTTATACATACATTAATTATATATACATTACTTATACAAATGCATAATACAAATAAGGCCAACTTGGTGCAGTGGAATTAGAATTGCAATAGTTGTGGGTTTGATGCCACTCGCATTAACACATAATATTTTCAATTAAAACGGAAAGTGAATAACGGAGTGTCATGACGCTAGGATATGTATTCAAGCTAACGTATTGATAGAGGTAATAAAAATGTTTGTTTTGGTACTATTAAAGTACGTAAATGTAACTGCTGCAATTGATCATTTTGTAATTTACTTAAAACCACTACAATTGCTGAATTCTTATATTAATGAAAAAGCGGAAAATATGTCTGAATCGTCCACTAATAATATTTAACAGTTCGGGAGACAGGAGTAGTTGTGGCGTAAAGTTTCCACCAGATGTCGCAAGAGTCCGCCGCGCCGCTTGTTATTCTTCGTAGTAGGTACCTAGGTATCGGTCGGTCGGTCGGTTAAAGTTTCCAATGTGAGTGCTGTGCACCCTCGACCTCGGCGTGGATTTGCACCTAAGTTTTACGCGACCTTGTGAGATCGAGTTTCTGTATTGATGTTGCGTAATTATCGAAGCACAGTTTAGTCGCCGTTTGTCTCATGATCTAACGTTAGGTACTTGCGTAAGCGCTTATTAATATTGTTAAATGTGCCTTCCACCTAGGTTTGCTCTGAGGCAATGCGTTCACTTATTTGCCGACAAACGATGAAAGTTTCCTTTATCGTGCAAATATTAAATAAAAGATGTCCCTTTCCAAACCATACAATATTTATTATTGTATCAACATCGTGCTGTATAAGCACGTGTGTGCTCTAAACTAGCTGCAAGTATGGAGTTAGATACAGCACGGTGCAACAGTTGCGTCATAATCAGTTTAGTATTCACGATTCTCCGATACGTACCTACTCAGGCGGACGAGTGGCACCGCGGCGATGGCGGCCGTGAGTAATTGCAACTACTTGTGCATAAGAGCTACTGCAATTGGTATACAAATAGATGAAACCGCTCACATATTTCACTGGGAAACAAACGTGTGCGGAAAAATCTATAATGCACCGACGTTATTGCTCATAAAAATATAATCTAAACTCAAGTTACAGTACCTGTACAATAATTTCTATTGGTTTTTTTATTGTCATGCATCTCTGAGTTGCTGCTCTTGAATTCATATCGATATTGACTTTGTAAAGTCACCAAGCTTCCTAAAAGTCCTCTTTCTCTCATGCAGTATAGAAAATCACGACAGTCGACATTCTAACGTAACTATGGCGAAGTTTTAGGTTTTATTTACTGAAAAATAAAAACACTCTTCAATATCATTTTATTTGTCGGTTGTCACTTAACAATTGTCTACTTAGTAAATTAAAGTAGAAAATAGTAATTTTGAGTCTCTTTTTATTCGTGATTTAAAAAACCTCACCGTGATCTAATTGTAAGTGAGATGGCGAAGATGAGAGCTGCACGATAAAAATCCATTAAAATCCCTTTAGTCTCTCAAACGATACGCGCTCAAACAGACAGCGGCGTGGACAGCATTTTAGAAGTTAGCAAAGTTACTTAGCATGTGAAGAGTGCAACAGACATGGAGCCGACCCTGGTCCCACTACACGTTTTTTTATTTTTCGTTATTACGCAGTAAATGCTAAAAATACTTTAATCTTTTCCCTACAGGATACTTAGCATCCCACAAACCACAGCATATGACCTAACAAAATCGTCACGATAAACATAAGTCATTGTATTGTACGAGTATATGTAGCTTGCTCATAAGTATTTATTCTATCATATAATGTATTACATATTTTACATTTCAACTTTATATGTAGGAACCGTCGAAAACGAGCTATTACCTAGTTACCGCATAAACGTGTTATTTCCATACTCTACATTGACTCTATAGAACGTGGTCATCTTAGGAACTTGGTACCTACTGGTTTTTGATGAAAAATGTTTTTTAGGTGTCACAATATCAACGTCCACCACGTGGACAAATATGATCTCTCTATAATAGAGATACATTATACGAGTATCCACATGGTAGCTAAACCAATTATGTAATTACTCATTATACAAACGATTGCATTCACAGTTGATCCTATTTCGACGTGTGACATTATTACAAAAATCGTTAGGTTAAGTAGATACGACTTGTATTTAAATATCAAATTAATTAAACATATAAAACACAACGGCGACACATTTGTATGTAGTATATGCAAACGGTGACAGTAGATTCAAATCCCACTCGAGAAAATGTGCATATTATGTTTAATAAAGACCTTTGTATTCGTTAATTAATATAGACCTCCGATTAGACACTGCTTGCCTTCCGTCGGTTGTTTTATTTAAATTCCATGAAGTACCTAAAAAATAATACATATGATTATAAGTTATTTGAATATAAGGATCTATATATATATATATATATATATATATATATATATATATATATATATATATATATATATATATATATATATATATATATATATATATATATATATATATATATATATATATATATATATATATATATATATATATATATATATATATATATATATATATATATATATATATATATATATATATATATATATATATATATATATATATATATATATATATATATATATATATATATATATATATATATATATATATATATATATATATATATATATATATATATAGATATATATATATATATGTACACAAACTAAAATACTAAAACCCGTATGGAGATGGTTATTTTTGATTTAATTCAAGTACATTCCAACTAATATTTTCGTCGTATTTTCCTCCTTTTCCAAGTTGCTTTCTAGCTTTTATATTAACAATCAAGTTTTTAATACAAATAGAGACCATAATTAATTAAACACTTAAAAAGATACTGTTTTATACAAACTATCATACGGTAATAGCTGCGGTAACTAAATAATAAATTATTCCAGAATTGTTATCAATATTAAACCTCAGAATGTTAGAGAAGCGTCACGAGTCATCACGAGTCGTGCGGTCAGTGTGTAAAACCCAGGGAAACCGATAGCAGTAGTGATTAGAGTCGGACTTTATAATTTTTTGGGTTCTGCGGATTAAAAAAAAACAATCGTTATTGGATCACCTTGTTAGCACATTAAGTATCCAGGTCTAGAGTACCTTGGAGCACAAACAAATTTAATCTTCCTAGTCTTCCTAGGTTTTATACTTCGTTATTGCCACATGTTGCTTGAAATTCGCCGCGTGGTCTAAGCATATAGAGTATTTCCAGTTGACCTGGAATTATGAACTTTATTTAAATAAATTCTAGACTAGAATTTATTTATTCTAGAATTTATAGGTGGATTGCAGAATAACAGGACTTACTAAAGTTTCGTTTTAAAGTTAGTCAAAATTGTTTTATTATTATTATTATTATTTATAGGTTTTTAATAATTTTATTTATAGTAGCTTATTTTATATATTTACCTTTTTTTTAATGTATTATTATGTATTTGTATATATAGATTATTGGTAATATATTATGTATATAAATAAACAATTATATACTAATTGATTGTTTCACACCTATACATTTATTTCCCGCCCGCCTTTTCTACATTAATATATATTGTGCAATAAAGGATAAATAAATAAAATCATTTTCAAAGTACATACCAACGAATATTATAAGTTGTACTGCATGTTGAGCTTTTTGAGATCGGTACGGAACCTCTTGGAATAAGTGCGACTCGCACTTATTCGATATAATTTTTATAGCTACTTTACTTACTTCACACAGATACTTTTACTATACGTATATTACTGATAACTAAAGTTCAACTATTTAATTACTTTGTTAGCACTTTCGGTTTATAAGAAACAATGCGCGTACAGCGTCGGCGGCTTACGCCACTTGGCATTTGATAAAAGTTGGAACATCATATTCCAGACACCCGTAAGTTTTCCTTATATAGTCCGTCTATGTCTTATATTTTATATGTAACGTTATTAAATATTTCAGTTCTATTTAGTTGTAAGAATAAGTACATTTAAAACAGTTTCGTAATTTATGCTTCTTGCCGTGGTACCTGCTCACCAAAATGATAATTAATACCCCAACTGTTATCAAATTATTATGACTCGTAGATATGGTCTATAGGGACATGTTTTATATATACAGTAGTATTAAGTTATTTTTGAAGTCTAACAATAAGATGCAGTCAACGATATAAATAATACTGAAATGACAAAAATGTATATTTGTTCACTTACATATTATGTATGACGCGGTACACAGCTGTAGCTTGTCAAAAAAGCTTGTAAAAACCACGTAATAACTTCAATTTTTACTATCCTTTCGCCATATATTGTTGAGTTATAGCAATAGTTTAATTATAAAAAATGGGACAATTTGTTGTTCAGCTACATACACACACATATATATAAATATTTATATATATATATATATATATATATATATATATATATATATATATATATATATATATATATATATATATATATATATATATATATATATGTATATATATATATATATATATATATATATATATATATATATATATATATATATATATATATATGTACACAATAATCTGTAAATAAGTACCTAAATAAATGATGTTCTCAATCGAAGTTTTAATATAAATTTACTTGTATGTTATGCATTACCTACTGTTAGTGAAATAATAAATTCCTTTGAGGAGAAATACGAAGCAGACTGATTGCACGCTGCGGCAAAATTATCTCGAAATTTTTATAGTGTCCATATTGGTAATTTTGCATTTTTTATTGTTTCTTGAAAAAATATATGCAATAATATATAACAATGCCCAAAATATTTTAACGACATACATATATACTGTCCGTATTGAGACGCCTCTCTGGAGGCATTTAACAATGTATCTTCTTAATTAACGTAAACTGTACCAATATCAATTCGATATCTTTATAATAATCGCGGCCTTGTTTCCGTATAAATAATTTCTTGTATATAAGTGAGTGCGATTAAAAAGAATAATTACACCCTAAAGTATCGCATAAAGGTTTTTTATCTGAATTTCTTGCTCAGGTTCCGCTATCGCGGCGCTGTTGAGTGCAACAGTTGTACTTGCACCTGATAATCCGACACGATGCATGTCTCAAACTCACTTCACAACTCGTTTAAATTATGTACATTTACATACATAACTATATGCGTTTTTAAATACTCCAATTTATTTATGACTTTCAAATTCAAACGAAGTTTTATATAGTTAGGTGTATTCAGGTTCAGGTTTCATTAATTTGCCTCATTGTGTTCAACTCGCGAATAGTGGAGTTCGAAGGTCGTCACCAACTTTTGATACTTTTCTTATTTAAACAATAACACTTTACACCTTATTGCTATTTCCGATTTCTTATCTGATAATTATATTAAACATTTTATCTGCTTGGGAAAGTACTCACGTTTGAAATTTCAGCCACTTCAATAAAACAGTTCTTTTGTAGCAGAAAGTATAACCTTTCTATTTATGAATTGATTGAAAATCAAAAATAATTAATTAATACTCTAAACATTAAGTAAAGTGTACCATAATATAATGGTGAAACTGTTTTTGAATCGGTTAAAGCCGTTCCTAAGATTCGCGTACACAAACGCACAGACAAACAGACAATTGTTTTGGATTCTATTAGATTTATACAGGCCCGTAATAATAGTTTTTAATATATTTTACATGTACAGACAGCGATCAGTTACATTTAAACTTTTTATTTTATATTTCGATATAGATTAGTTATTAGTTATATTACTATTGACATACAATTTATGTTGATCATAACGACAGTGATGTCTAAGCGAGCTTTAGCAATAATACTATAGTACTACTACACGGTACTTATTTGCACATATATGTATTTTGAAAAAATATTAATATATAGTTAAATTAAAATATGAATTTAGGCGTCACGTGTAATTATTAGAAATCATGTGCCTATAGTGATTTAAAAAAGATGACACATAAAACGGTGTTTTATAAATATATGAGATTTTATTTTATATTCTTTAGTGAAATGTGGAGCAGCGTCGTGCTTAACCGACGCCAGTACGACCGCCGATACGGCCGGCCATCTACTATCGCAATGGATACTTTCCAATTTTTATCAGAGAAAGGGAGGAAATTTGACTGGTCATAAATCAGTGACCGACTTAAAGTCGGTTGAAACTGTGAAAATATATCTATTTATATCTTTCAATACTAACCCGTCTTTGGTTTCACTTGCCGTAATTCGAATTTAGTTTATGTATTTTTGTTGACGCAATGGCTGCAGTTAATGTTGTAAATGTTTCGTCCTCAATGCCAATGGATTTCCATAAAATAAAACGAATGTACTTGATTCGAAGAAATTATAGTTGCGAGTGTCCAAAAAATGTTCGTACGAAATCGGAAATGGCTCAAATGTACCTAATGTCTTAGTTTTTTAGACGTTGCTAAGTGCACGCAATATGTGCAGCGCGGATTTTACGCACTTGTAGCGCAACCACCGTACGTTACGACTTCGCCTCTCGTACGACTCCAAAGTAAGCGCAACATAAACAATCACAAGATTTGCTTCTGACGCTTCTTTTGTTCTCGACATCTTACATTTATGAAGCTAAGTTATTACTTAGTCTGGCCATAATCACTGTTACAATTAAAACTAAACTAAATACTTATTGGTACTTTTGAATTTGGAATCTGCCATTTTTGTACGATTGTTCATTGTGTCTTTTTATTTTCGCGCCAATATATTGTAAAATATATTGTGATATTAAAACGGAGTGGGGTGATAAAGAGCACTGAATTGCGATATAAGTTAAAATACTTATATAATCTTAGGTAAACAACTAACAGGTGTCATTCTTTAGACAGCATATATGTATGTATAATCGACAAAGGATATGAGTTTTCGATTGGTTGCGGGATCAACAGATTTACTGAGTTCACATTAAAGTATGTAGGTATGTATGTATGACAATCTTAATTACCACGCTCGTTTTTTTCTTTAGCAAATTTTTTAACATATTTTTTTTAATAATGACGCTACGCCGGCTCTGACGAGACACGAGACTTTGGTTTTAGAAACAATATTAGTATTGAGCAGGTTTTTCATATCTTTTGAATGTTTATTTTTACTTTAAACACTGATTTATTAGGGCCCTTTACCATTTTCTATGTTAAAATAGTTGACTACAAAAGCCACTCTTTAAGCACATTTCAACGATATTCTTAGAAAGAATGATGTACCTATGTTTGTTGCGGTTTAAAAGTGCGTCCTTGACGAGCACCCGTACTTATGTGTTCCGTCGCAAAATCCATAATAAAGGTCACATTCGAGAGCCGAGCACACGCGTAGTGCTCCTCAAATGGCAAGCGCTTCGCATTGTCTAAGCCTTTTGTTTAAAGGTCGCCGGAGCTCGCATCCGCACCGCGCCGCTCTACACCGCCGAGGTTATAGGAGTAGCTCACGAGACAGGTGACTAATCACCTGCATTCAGCACGTGAGGCGGCCCTCGTTATCGCTCCACTCAAAATATTAATATTTTCAATGGCTCAAAGCAGCTTTACGTTGCACTTGATGACTGCGTCTCCGCGCGTCGACCTACTCGTTGTGTGGCATTTTAGTTACGCTTGTATCGTATCAAATCATCGCTAGTAAGGAGCCAGCAGGCTTTACAAATTACCTACATATCCTCGAATGCTGCCAGCGATAGTTCGAACCTCGACGCGGTGCGCACCTGCACGCTGACGTCATCGCAAACAACACAGTACGAGTCGCTGGCAGATAATAAATACGGGTGTTACTTCACTTCTACTTTCCAAGACTAATTAATACGGGATAGATAGTCACCCGTCACTGTAATCTCGCTTCTTAACGTAGGTATAATATATAAGAAATCCATTCAAAAATAAAATATTTTAATGACTTATTTCGGTTGTATTGTATCAAAATTTCCTCACATAGTGTGTCTGTGTGTTCACAGGGAGGAGGGCGAGGAGAAGCCGAAGGCGGCGGAGAGCCAGGACGACGGGTACGAGACGAGCAACAGCGGCGAGGCGGCGCGCCGCAAGCCCTCCAGTACCGAGGGCTCGCCGGCGCCGCCGCCCGCGCGCACGCCGCCACCCGACGCCACCTTCGACCCGCTGCTGCAGCGACCCTTCCCCTCCCCCTACCGCCACTTTGAGGCCCCGCCCGCCACAGCCGCGCCCGCGCCGCCCGCCCCCGAGCCTGCGCCGCCCGCGCCTGAGCCTGAGCCCTACCAGCACTTCCCCTTCCCCAAATACTCGCAGGACCCCTACGCCTACAAGCGCGAGGCGGACGCGCCCTACGACATGAGCCAGCATCATGTGCCGCACGCCGCACACCCTCCACACCCCGCGCACGACCTGTACAACGGCGTGGGCGTGAAACGCGAGTGCGACGACCCGTACTCCTTCGTGGAGGAGGAGGCGATGTGTGCCATGCTGGGCCAGCAGCACCACCTGCCGCCGCACCTGCAGCACCACGAGGCGCATGATGCGCACGGCGGGCACGGGCACGGCGCACACGCGCACGCGCATTTACAGCACGCAGCGCATATGCAACATGCGCACGCGCCGCACGCACATGCCCAGCACCAGCACGCACAACAGATGATGCTAAACCAGCCCAAGAAGAGAGGTCGCAAGAAAAAAATTAAAGATGAAAACGGGTAAGTCCCCTACTCACTACAGAAAACTGCCGCTCACTCAAAGCAACGCATGTACCTACTTCCGTTCGGCCTTGAGCTCGACTCACACTCGGCTCTACCGTTTGTACTCTGTATACGTACACGTAGGTAGGCTAACCTAACATAGGTACCTACTTGCATGTATACATTTTTATGTGTATTTCTAAACATGTCCACAGTTCGTATGCGTGAAATTTCGTTCAAACCACTTAGTAGCTGATCTTAACTAAATTTTACATACAAATGAATACAAAATTTTGAATGAACTATAATAATAATAATGAACTATTTTGTCTTGGCCTTTAAGGCATCTCTATAGTAAATACGTACAGACACAAACAATTTAATCGTAAGCGATTACTTTGTCGATGATTAGAAACTAAAGTCAACCGGTTAATCGAACTGAGATTTTTAAAGAGTATGGTGGTGCTGTATGTTTGTTTGCATTAGGCACCTATAAAGTTTTAAGTGTCAAATCGAGCAATCACTTTGTAGTTTGGAGTATGTATTATGTAACAATGTGTCGTAGTCGTAGAGAGAGATGCGGCACGCGCGGTGTATAGGTAGACGTGACCGGCTATTGCGCGTGCCGGTGGTGTGGGCGCGCGGCCGCTGACCCCGCGACGGAATTAGTACCGCGACCCACAACCCAGCGCGGCGCAGCGCAGGATACGTCGCCTGTTCACGAGAGCTCGCCGAATGCGAAACGAGTCATTTGAGTCGTTTGTATGCGTGTCCAAAATGATAAGATTTAAGTGACTCTGCAGAATCACGACGAGTAACAATTTTTGGCGTGACTACGACGCGGCGTAATATATGACGACTCGGCAAACGACTCCGCTTGCTTCTGTGACTCACGTCGCAGGGATCCTTGACTGCCCACTATTGACACTTATAGAGCCAAGGCGATGGGAGAGATTAGTTGCAGGCGGCGGAGCTCGGGCGTCACTCCTGACATGATAAATGGATCGGGATCTTACGACATGTCCTACGACCGAAACTCACATTAGACGTTTTTGAAACTTTAAATGTTAACTTTTAGTAATCATAAATGTGTCAGGTGTAGCAAATGTGATGTTGGTAGGTCACGTCGATTTTGTGCACATGAACATAGGTATAGGAAACACTTTGTTCGATAAATAAAATAAATAGTAAATAATATACAAACACACAAGTCAACCCATGTTAGTGACATTGGTTCATATAGTGATTACATACACCGTGGTAAAAAAAACGTCCTCAATTTAAGTAATATGCTCGGAAATATGCATAAGCAAAACATAATCATAAATTCTAATTAGTGGAGTATAATTGAACGTGTATTTTTTGTCAAACTTCTTGAGAACATTTGTATAATGATTCGACCGAGGTGTGCTCTCTGCGCTGGCCGACAGACGGCAGACCGGCGATAGCGGGTCGCGGCGGACATGACTTTCTAAGTAGAAGATGTCGACAAGCGGCAGATGATAGGCAATAGTCGTGATGCCGCACGACTCGCGAGGCGCCGCAGTCACGTAGCTGCGGCGCAGCGCCGAGAGCCGCCGAGAGCGCGTGACATCGCAGTCTCGGCCGTGGAGAATCGATTTTATGTATGTATTTGAACTGCCTGCCTGCCTGCCTGAACCAGACCAATACACTGAGCCGATGTTTCCCTTCTTCTACCAGTCGAAGTCGCTTCAGCTTTATTGCCGTTACAACAAAAACTAGAGTAGATACTCGAATAGATTAATACTTTGCGAACACTTTGCGTCGCCTCTATCCTCGCAAAAACGTGAGTTTTAAACGTATAAGCACTAGAACATAATTAATTAATAAAATACCAGTAGTAATTGGGCCTTCGTCTACTTGAAAACGATGTTGAAATAACGGCTATAGCTACGTACATATACGTATGTATGTATGTATGTATGTATATATGTATGGCGTGTATGGCGGTGGCGAGGTGGAGCAGTGCGGGTAGATAGCCTGTAGTAGTAACATACGTATACGTATACATGTATACATCGTACATCGCATATAGTGCTTGCTGCGTAAATGTAAACGCAAGTTCTCGCTACAGCTTTGATGACCTCATCTGCTGAAGGAAGGTAAATCGAATGGGACGCGACCGATTTCCGCAACTGGTTCGGGCATTCTGAAGGTCGGTTCCAATTTCCAGCGCGCTTTAATTACTAACGACCGAATTTAAGATAAAGCTGACACAATGATTGAAATTAAGGGTAGTGAAAGGAGTCGACCGAGCGAACTCAAAAGGAAGGCCACTCTCGAATGACCCGACGAACGAGTCGGCTCGTGGAGTATTTGGTAGTGGTCACTCCTGCTTACCTCGGGCCTAGTACGTAGTACTACTACGTTATAATATATAGTTGCACTTGCAACAAAGCTCCGATTTGGGTCTACTTTCCACTTATTATTGTGATATTTATTTTTTATTCGTTTTGTACGGCGATGCGCAGCGCCTTGTCAAGTGCGAAGTGATGGTAGCAATTTATTACATCGCTACCGTCAGTTAATGACAACACCAAATTTTCAATAAACGCTTGCCGCCGCGCGCCGCACGCCGCACGCTGTACGTCGACCGATAAAAGGGATCGTAATGATCACACAGCTTCACAATCTCCTCGCAAGGTTTTTGACGTATGCAATAAGAATTGTTTAGTGTGGACCGTGGTGGTGTAGTGCTGGAGTTGTATGGTGGTGGCGAGAGAGCTCGCGGGCGACGGCGGTGCGATGCGCGCGCAACCCGCGCACTGTTTACGTCGCAAGTATTTCGGTACCGGAACCGAAGCCCGCGCTATCGCTAGCCAAAAATTCGAGCGAAATAATCAGATCAAGGTGGAATCGTCCGAACCGAACGCTTATAATGCTTTCCACATTATAATCGTTTTAGCCTCAATTATCTTTTCGTGTTCCGCTATGCCACCTCAAAAAATGTAACGTAAAACTTCATTGAAACACATGGAAAACGCAAACAGTTGCGCTTTCGCAGTTATCAAGTTTCTGGGGCGATAAAATTGAACATTTCATGAAATATAAGTAGTTAAAATTTAAATTTTCGATTTATTTTGCATCCGTTTGGAAATTAATGCTATAGGTAAGCCACCAAGTTTCAATCGTGCGAGTGAATCCTCTCTCCAAAGAGGTTAAATGGTACGGGAAACTCGTGTATAGTCGTAGAAACGACGCGCTTTACTTTTTTTGTCTTGATAATTAGGTTTTTTGCTACTATAATAAACACTAGCTAAAATCTACTAGACTGATAATTAGCATGCAAATGGCACCTGAAGCAACAACGCAGCTCAATTTTCGAGGTCTCGGAACAAAAAATTATCATATTTTAGAATCATATGGAAATTAACTCGCTATCTGGCGCTTCTGCGATATTATAGTTATATTATATTAAAATGCGCTAAATAAAATACGATATAAATGGGAATACTTATACAGTGATGGAAATAAATGATTTACGAGGCTTCATTCACACATAAATAACAACAACGTATCGGACTATACACAACCTGTGGTTGTCAAAAATATAATCACCTGTGAAAATAACGCTAAGTGGTAACCCAGTACGCACCGTCGCACCGACCTGATGACGCTGCGGCGTGCAGGCTGCGTTTATTAGGTTAGCAACAACGTACAGAATTAAAGATACGAAACCTATAACTTGTTTGTGAGCTGTGACGCCTCGTTTATGTTCAAACCGTGGCGCAAGCCAATGCAGGATACACACTATCTATACACTTGAGACACAAAGGTCGCAACTGCGCTCACGTCCGTACGTGTACCTACCTCATGTACAATTATTTAACTTACTTTTTATACTATTGAAATGACACACACACACACACACACACACACATATATATATATATATATATATATATATATATATATATATATATATATATAAGAGTATATATATATATATATATATATATATATATATATATATATATATATATATATATATATATATATATAAAACTGGCGGTGTTTTTATAGATCCACTTTGTAATGGTAACAAAGTGAAGGCCCTCCGCCGCGTAGGCAGATTATCTTCTAGGACAAGAGATCGGAAAACGTGCCTGAAATATACCTACGACGACGTAATCCGAGACGTTTACGATTGCCGATTTGTAATGTCGCCCGTCGCTATGGAGTGTAGACGCGACGCGGAACTTATTGGTGGCTTGCAACGAGGCGCCACGACAGATCCTCTTTTTTTAAATATAGCTTTCGTTCCGGTCGCGCTCAGCGCTCCACTGCTAAAGATACAACTAACAGAATTTGGAGCATAGACGAGCTCTCCTAACTTATAATAGAAATTGAACATTTTATTACTGTGTGGATGTACCTACTCGTATGTAAGGTATCTTATAGCAGCAGTCTCGAGCTCAAAATATAGCCTTTATCTTTAAAATATACATTATAATAATTAATATGAATACTTATAGTAATATGACTATAGTTATTAGTTAGTCATTGCAAATTGCACACAAAATATCTTACACTTTGTCAATGATGCACTTGACATAAGGGAATGAGCGGCCCATAGTACTTATTGTGTAGGAAACTGAAAGCCGAGATGTTTTGCAAATGGGAGGCTGTAGAAAGTCAGCTGACGTTACGTACTATAACTGTGCCTGTTGTTGTCAGCTTAGATACTTGGTATTGCCTTACATGGTGCTGCACTACCTGTCTCGGCGAATTCATTTGAATTAAGTAATTGTTGACGATTTGTTAACTAAAAATAATGGGACGTACTCTACCCAATATGAATATGTACCTTACTTTCTACTCACGGTTGTTGCGGATTCAGTTTTCTCGTTTAGAAAATAGTTTCTCCGCTCAAGTAAGTACATTGTGTTGTTTCGTAAGCTATTCAACATGCCGTCGTCTATATACATTAAGATATCTTTATATACCTATACGAGATAGGTAGGTACTGGGCGAGATAGATGCATACACACGAAATGAACTGACGTTTCTTATGACAATGCAAACTTTATAAATTAATTGTAACGGATACTAATTTAAAAATTTAGCTTTCACATTTAATGTTGGTCGCTATATAGAATAATTGTTTTTAATGTAATTTCAGTTCATAGACTTCTTGTTAAATGGTACCACCTAAAATGAAGTGAGTGAGTTCTTTTAAAATAATAGACTTAAAAAAAATTAAATATCGACTGTTAAGCTTCCTAGCTTTAGTGATGATCAGTTATCGGTGTTTTAAATAGCTGTATAAGTATCATTTAAAGAGTAATAATAAAAATATATTTAAGATTCCCTCAACAAATTTTTTTTTTTTGACAGTAGGCTCCACCTTTTTATGACACTGTATACATTTTAAATGGCTGACCAAGTTATCTCTGTCTGCTATACTATGATACTGTGATAGACAATATGGCATATAAATAAGCACTCCTCGTTTTCAACCCGAACTAGTAGTTACCGAGTTTCACGCGTTCCACCAAAAAATCTCTTCAGTTTTGTAATCGTACCTAATATATCTCTAAGTCTTCCCTGCAATTTAACATTCATCCAAAACCGCGATAATATAAGAAGTGTCAGAAATCAAAGTATGTCTTCACAAAGCGACGACGAAATAACGTTTCAGTGACTTTAGAAATTAATAAGGAATATTTGCGTTTCAGTATGGAGATCAAGGTGGAGGGCGTGCTGGAGGGGGCGCTGGCGGCGGCGCGGCCCGTCAAGGAGCGCAAGAAGCACGACCGCTTCAACGGCATGAGCGAGGAGGAGGTGTCGCGGCGCACGCTGCCCGACCACCTCGCCGAGAACCTCGACATCATCATTGTGAGTACGATCACCGCGCCACTTCTATTTACCCCACTAACCCACACATAATCAGCCATAATGTGAAGTCAACACTGCATTTTATCTCGTAGCGTTTTAATGACGATGACGAAATCGATTGTTTTACAGCAACACAGCAACAGCATTATATTAAAATAGGCACTTGTACTTCTCTCGGCAAGCTCGTCAAGCTCGTCAAGTCAAGGCGCCGCGGTGTTTCGCGCTCGCGTTTACGTTTCATAATCATTATGAGATTTGCCACTTGATAATTTGAATTGTGTTAAAAAGTAATTAATAAAAGTATTGCATTGTTCCGTCGCGCGGCTCGCGGCGTCGGTTGATGTAAAAAGTAGATTTTGCATATAATTATGATAAAGAAAGACAATAGAGTAACAGTAGCGAAGCTTCCCACGGGTTTCCTAACCGTAGACGCGTGTCGTGTTGCAGATCGGCATCAACCCGGGGCTGTTCGCGGCGTACAAGGGGCACCACTACGCGGGGCCCGGCAACCACTTCTGGAAGTGCCTGTACCTGTCCGGCCTCACGCGCGAGCAGATGAGCGCCGACGAGGACTACAAGGTACGACTCGGGAAAACGAAAATGTGTATTTACTTAACCGCTATTGTTTAGAGTTTAAAATATTTTTTCAGATTGTACACTTCACAAATTTTTCAAAGGGGGCGGAGAGTCTTTTAAGAATAATTACTATCGATTTGTTCATTTATGTACATATGTCTTCACTACACTACAGTTTACTTTATTTATTATATAAGATTTCAATTTTCTTTTTAACTTTCTGTTTGATTGTTGTATATCGCCGTGGCCTCATATATATATATATATATATATATATATATATATATATATATATATATATATATATATATATATATATATATATATATATATATATATATATATATATATATATATATATATAATAATAATAATTCAGAAACCGAATGTAAAAACGTAACTTTCTAAATAACCACGCAAAGTAACTTCTCACAAATATTTTCAATAAAGTCAGCTTCATAAATTTCAACAAAAATATATAAAATTTTAGTATTTTGTTTGTTGTAAAAACAATAGTAGTAATTGAAGTCATCTGCGTCTGACTGTAAACTCAACGGTTGCGGGTTCGATTCCTGCGCGGGAGAGTGAATTAAATCATTTCCTAGCTCTGGTAGGAAGACAAAGAGCGGCGTCGCGGAAACGGACTGTAGTAACACTGGGTTCCTTTTGTTTGCTCTGCGCTGCGCGGGAAATAGTGTAAAGCTATTTAATTAAATTTTAATTTATTTTTAATTTAGAGATAGTGGATATGAGTAAATTGATCACAAGTTGGCAGCGCGCGGCGGCGAGACTGCGCCGTTGAGTGAGACGAGGCAACGGGCGGATACGCGGCTGTTATAAATGTTGTTTTGCCGATCGCATTTGCACCTTATTAATTCTGCTGTGTTTATTAAATACGACTAAAGAAAATAAAGAGAACCCAGCAAGCAATACAGTCCACGCCGGAGTGCCTAGGAACAACCTAGTTACTCGAGCGGTCTGGATATTATTTCGTATCATCTATTTATCCCGCCTGTAAAAACATTATTATAGTTTTTTTTAAGTCATGTTCGTTCTATTTACACACACTGAGTAAGTTTACTCAAAATGACTTCAAGATATAAACACGTATTCTGATTGTGTGTGTGCAGCTGCTGAACTTCGGCATCGGGTTCACGAACATGGTGGCGCGCCCCACCAAGGGGTCGGCGGACCTCACGCGGCGCGAGATCAAGGAGGGGTCGGCCATCCTGCTGGAGAAGCTGCAGACGTTCCGGCCCAAGGTGGCCGTGTTCAACGGCAAGCTCATCTACGAGGTGTTCTCGGGCAAGAAGGAGTTCTGCTTCGGCAAGCAGCCCGACACGGTGGCGGGCACGGGCACCTACATGTGGGTGATGCCGTCCTCGTCGGCGCGCTGCGCGCAGCTGCCGCGCGCCGCCGACAAGGTGCCCTTCTACGCCGCGCTCAAGAAGTTCCGCGACTACCTCAACGGGCTGGTGGCGCACGTGGACGAGGCCGAGCTGGTGTTCCCCGACACCACGGCGCGCCGCCCCCACGAGGAGATGGAGATCCGCAGGTACGGCCCTCCGACGCTCCGCGACACTGTCGCTCGCGACGTGTCCGTCTGCACGGAAACATTATAACTCGTATGCGACAGATTAAAAATATTGCATCAAAGCGAGTCTGCTTACAGACTGACGATGGAGCCCGAGCCCGGAGATACCATCATCCTGGAAGACGGCACCGAGGTGCCGCTGAAGAAGAAACGCGGCCGCCCCAAGAAGGTGAAGCTGGAGAACGGCGAGACGGTGCCGCCCGCCCCGCGCGCGCCCCGCCAGCCGCGCCCGCCGCCCGCCCTCGACCTGGCCGGCGACCACCCGCCCAAGAAGAAGCGCGGCCGCCCCAAGAAGATACGCCCCGAGGAGCAGCAGTTCCTCATGCAGCAACAGCAACAACAGCAGCAGCAGCAACAACAGCAGCAACAGCAGCAGCAACAGGTGAAGCTCCCGTCCGCTACCTATACACGCATACACGCTTGCCCGTCGTCAGAGCGCGCGCAGTGACTCGGTCCCCGTTGCAGTCGTACGCGGACGTGGAGGCGCAGCCGGGCGGGGGCGGCATGCTGCAGCCGCAGCTGGCGCACGGCGCGCTGGCGGCGCACGGGGCGCACGGCGCGCACGGCACGCTGCCGCACGAGCAGTTCCTGCACGGCGAGTTCCCGGCGCTGGCGTCCCCGCTGGGCGGCGGCGTCATGTACGGCGTGCAGCACGCGCACGACGGCTCGCCCTACTACCAGCCCAACGCGGGCGGCGGCATGGACTCGCCGCTGGACGTGGGCGGGCTGGGGCTGGCGCGCGGCGGGTACGCGTCCTCGCCGCGCCACTACGCGTCGCCGCGCTCGCAGCCCTACTCGCCGGGCCCGCAGCGCCTCGCCGCCACGCCGCAGCCGCAGCAGCAGCAGCAGGTCCGTCGCGCTGTCCACGCGTCAATTATTAAGTTGTTACTGTCAGATATAATAAGTCTGTCTGTCCTTAGAAGTACTTCGATATATGAATGCGTGTCGTCCTCAGTATCCATCCAGTCCGGCCGCTTTCTCGGCGCCGTCTCCGCCGCGCGCCGGCTACGGCTCGCCGGGCTTGGGCGGCGTGGGCGTGGGCGTGGGCGCGGCGCGCGGGTTCGCGGCGCGCTCCCCGCTGTACGCCAGCAGCCCCGCCGCCTACCGCCAGCAGCCGAGCCCGGCCGCGCAGCCGCAGCCCCGCTTCAGCCACGACCCGCTCTCCTTCGCGAGAGATGCATCGCAGGTGCGCGCTGTGACGCTGTGACGCTGTGACGCTGTGACGCTGACGTTAAATTATTTCTTAAGTACATGTTTAGAAAACGAGCCTAGGAAATCTCATTGAGCTACGTTGGAACTCTTACACGTTTGTTATAACTTATTTATACCGTGAGCACAGAGATGTGAGGAGATTCCAGAGATTTGTGCTACCAAAATATTGTTATTAAGAATAATAATTTAGTAAAAGCTTTATTTATTAAATATTTTTACTACTTTTAAGAATATAAAATATTTTTAGAATTCGTATAAATATCGCAAATAGCGGTTTTCTTAGTTTCTTTGGACATATAATGAATTTGAAATCGCAAAGCTGGTCGTCGTTATATACTATATTCGTAGTCATATTTAAATAGAATCATAAAATTCAGCAACTACGTTCACAGAGCGGAGGTGCGTCGAGCGGGTTCGCGCGGTCTCCGGCGCCGGCGGGCGTGGGCGTGGGCGTGGGCGGCGGCAGCACGCCCTTCCCCGCTGCGTCGCCGGCGGGCGGCTCGGGCGCGCTGCACTCGTACACGCCCTCGCCGGCGCACACGCCCTACAGCCACCACTCGTCGCCCGCGCCGGCGCCGCTGACGCCCGCCTACTCCGACGCGCACCACTTTGGGGGCGGCGGGGGCGGGGGCGGAGGGGGAGGGGGCGGCGCGTACGGCGCCGAGCTGTCCAGCGACATCGGCGCCGCCATCTCGTCGCCGGGCCCGGTGTCGCCGGGCATGGCGGCGCTGGACTTCGAGCCGCCGCGCGACGACGCCAGCCCCATGGGCAGCACCGACATGCACCCGGGCAGCAACAGCAACTCCTCGCTGTCCGACTACAACAAGGTAGGTCCCGGCGGCGCGGCGCGGCCCCGTGTCGGCGCCCCACTAACGCGTGCGCTTGCGCTGCAGCAGAGCCACCCGGGCGGCGCGGAGCTGTCCCCGGCGGCGGGCGGCGTGGGCGGCAGCTCCTTCGGCGGCGCGCTGTACGACGCCGACTCGCGGCTGCAGTACGAGAAACCCGATTACCATTACCAACAGGACCAAGGTAAATATGACATTTCTTGAACGGACGCATAAGATTCACGAGGACTTCTCGCTCTCCACGAATAAGTCCCCGTCATCATCGCCCTGACATGCCCAATCCTGCCTAATGCCTGTCTAATTACCCGCCGCTACGCTCAATCTTGAGTTCTTCGCTTCCAACCGTTAAATATAAAAAGAACCTCATCCTTCACAAAAATTTCCTTTTGTTCACTACTTTTTAATAATAATATATAAAACAACTACATGCAAAAAGCTTTTTAAAGCAATAAAGACTTTTGCTATTCCTATTTTAACACTCACCTTCGGCACAATAAAATGGCTTCAAATAAAAACAAGGACAACAATAACTAAGTACAATTATTTGGATAATAGATCTGGAGGTATTCTGAAAAGGACAAGCCAAAAGTTTTAGAGATTTCTTTGGCACTAAATTAGAGAGTACCTTACATTCTGCAATATTAGCAATGGATAGTAATTTCACACCGCTCCATTTGAAAAATAAATCATTAAAATTTTAAACAATTCAGGATCATATAAAAGAAAAATTCAATAATTGGCGTAAAAACAGTTCCACGGCCGACACCTTCATAATTTGGAACAGGTACATGATGGCTTCGAATAAATGGCTTAAATTAGGTTTTTTGTTCCCGGAGTTTGAGGAGTTTTATGATAGCCATCCAATCATCAAGTCATTCAAAGTCAAAGATCTTAATACCCAGAGTGATATATGCAGAAAATGTCATCGACAGTCGGAGACTATCCAACATTTAACTGGTGGAGTTCTTCGCTCGCACAGACTGATCACACTCGTAGGAATAATAGTTAATACAGCACATGCCATGTCGCCCATGTCTCCAATAACTATAAATAAATATATACTAAAGTCTGTTCCTGGAGAACCTGAATTACAAGATATACTTTGATAGACCAAATCTAACGGACAAAACAGTACACTAATATAGACCTCATATAACATTTATAGACAAACTTACCTAATATACACAACTATTCCTAATACGACTAATTAACAAAAATCTATTACTAAAAAAATTACTAAATATAAAGAATTAAAAGAAGCAGTTAAAGGAATATGAACACTGCACATATTGTACCGTTGGTGTTCTCCAGCACTGGAGTTAGACCGAAAAATCTATTACACTACCTTAAACAATTAAAATGACCTACAAGTATACTCCTATATGTAACTATGCAAAAAGCCGCAATTCTTAATACCTGTCGAATTGCTAGGAAGTTTTTACAGGAAGATGTTGCTTCCCAACCAATTACCGGAAATGGACCACACTTGGCTTAGGGGCCGTGGGTTTCATGTTCACGGAAATTGTTATTTCGAGGAAAACGAAATTCAAATGTATAATAATAAGCCTTTATTTACAATATTCTATGACAAACATTACAATATTCATAAGAAAGTTTAAAAAATAAATTGGTTTTTAATATGATGGTCTTAAGAGAATAGACTGGCTGGTTTGCTGGACACAAACAATCAAAAAAAAGCTGCAAACAAAGGCCTCCTCCAATATCTTTCACGAACCTCTATCTTTCGCAGTTCTGGTCCATGTGCCACCTGCAACAGCTTTTATTTCGGCCATCCATCTTTTGTGTGGACGGACGGCGGACGATTTCTTTTTACTTAATTATATTATTTTTTTAATATTATTAATAGTAGTAACTTAATTATACGTATTGGAGGTGCCGGTCACTACTTGTAATGCAAAAGATAGCTGATCAGAAATATTTTTATGATTATATTATTGTTTGATACCTATCTATATTTGTAGTACTAACTAATTACTAACTATTTAATTTATTGATATTAAATGTTACTTTTTCAGGCAACAGCGTGGGAGATAGTCCCCGGTTAGACCAGCTACATCAGCATCCCTCCATGTATCCTAGCAATTTTAATAGGTAAGCCTTGGCACTCTCAAATAAAAAATATATTTGGAAACAAAGAGAAATTTATTACATATTAAGAACTCAACGTATTATACGTTGAGTACTGCTAAAGTTACAAAATGCAGCGCAGCGTCGACATTCGACACCCAGCGCCCATGTAACCATGCGTTATATATAAGGTATCAAAATATTATAAATAAAAATGTTATGTGAAACTATTTAAAAAAAAAAATTTTCAACATGTTAACCATGGTTCCATTAGAAAAATACAACAAGAGAGTAAATTTCAAGGTCCTTTCTATCTGTATCTCACAGGAAATCATTCATCATTTTAAATAGGCTACTTGACTCATCTGGCGTAGTTCTAGTAGTATTCTTACACTTTGTCCTCGCGCATTGCAGGTCGACGCCGACCGGCGGGGTGGGCGCAGTGGGTGGGGTGGGCGGAGTGGGCGACGGCGAGGCGGGTTTCGCGCGCGGGCCCTTCCGCACGCCCGACCACCTGCACCCGCCGCCCGCCGCCTCGCCCGACGCGCCCGGCACGCCCAAGACCAAGGCGCAGGACGTGGCCTCCAAGTCGCTGTCCGGCCTGGAGTCGCTGGTGGACCAGATCCCGTCCATCGCCGAGGGCCCGGCGGGGGGCGGCGCGGGCGCGAGCGAGCAGGCGCCGCCCGCGCCCGCGCTCCCCGAGTACGCGCCCGCGCTGTACCCGCCCTACCCCGCGTACGGCGCGCCGGCGTACGGCAACAACGGGTACGGCGCGCCCTTCGTGGGCTACGGCGGCGGCTGGGGCACGCAGCTCATGCGGCCGGCGCCCGGCTACCTGTCGGAGTGGCAGTACGGGTACGCGCCCGGCGTGCCGCCCGCCTACGCGCCCTACAACTCGGCGTACTACAACGGGTACGCGGCGCCGCCCGCGCACCACCAGCAGTACCTGTCGGCGCCGCCGCTGCTGGACCTGCACAAGGGCGGCGAGCACGCGGGCGGCGGCGTGCCGTCCGTGCCCTCCGTGCCCTCCGTGCCCTCCGTCGGCTTCGGCGGCTTCTGTTAGTGACGCGAATCTCCGGCCTCCGCTCGAGGACGGGGGCCCCTAGTGATGTAATTTGATGTTTTTCAAACTGAAGAGCTTAATTTGTAGGATTTATTTGTAAATATTGTACGTATTTATTTGGATCCATCGCACGTCCCCGCATCGAAGGACGCGCGGCGCTCGGCGGCGCCACCTTCGCTTCCGTTTCGACACTCATTGTATATTCCGGAAGGTGGAGCCTCGGAAAGTCTTGCCAATCAAGTGTTTCGTGTTCTAGTCACTTACTGATTCGTGTCGGCTAGTCAAATTTTAAGGAAAATTCTATAACGACGCCCGGCGCCGAGCGAGCCGCGCGCTGTTTGTTTATCTAAGTCACAAGAGCGGCCTACGAGATACGTGTAGATTATACTTCTGTTTAAGTTTAGTCGACGAGTCGCCTGAACCGGGGGAGTCCCGGGGAGCCCCGGGGGGTTGGCGGAGTGACGTCACCGGAACGGCTCCGGCCAGCGGCGGGTCACAAGTGGTGATGTATTTTTTACGAATCGTCGGCCATCCCATCTCAGCGCTCGTCGCATAGGTTTACTTTAATGTTTTGAATGCATAATATTTACACGAGGTGCTGAGGTTCGATTGTTTTGTTGTTAAACGTCTGCCATAGCGGGCGTCGTCTCGCTTCGTAGTATTCTTAAGTCTTTTGTATGTTGTTGATGTTTTTATTTCGGTTCGGACGGTTGGGGAGGAGGGAGGAAGGGAGCGCCGGGTCAGGCCGGGAGGGCCGTCTGATGAAATTATTTTGTTTGCACAAACGATAAATTTTAATGTAAGGTAAAAACGAAATAACATACGTAAGAAAGACATATACGTTAATGATAGGTTTACTCGAAAGAATTTATATATATATAATAGGGAAGTGGGGTGGAGTGGGTTGCGTCATTATGGAGGAGGGCACCGCAGTGAGTGCGCGTAGATAGGAACGATATAGAAATATTTAAACGTTACACGTTGTCGCCGACTATAGTTCAATTGGAACCTCTTACATATTTTTAATATTAAATTCGTTTAATGCCGTTTTAATGCAATATGCAATGTACATAGGGATGTTCGGCCGAGTTTGTGCAGTCTCCGTTGCACTACCGACCACCGACACCACACCTGCGACGCGTCCTGTTTATTTATTGTTTGACTCAGAGGACGGGCGATAAGTTTATGAATGAAATCAACAGGGTATTTAAGATTGCTTAAGATATATTATTTTATATTTATTATTGCTATTGTTGCGTGTTAGCGTTACTTACTACTACTTACCGACTGTACTGAATACGAATACCGGCGCTCGGGGCCCCGCCCGCCGCTTTTAAATATCTTGTCAATTTTCTGTTTGTCTGTCTATCCCTTGTAATATCCGTAAATCATATACTACGAGTTCACTGATCTTACCTAGTACATTATTTATTATCGCCTTCATAATAATAAAAAAATGTGTGAAATGTCAGGATATTTTCTGCATCATTGAATAGTTTAAAGAAAAAAATAAATATAACAATTTTAAATAAATATGATTGTAAGGCTCTTGGTTAAATTTCAAACAACTACATGGCGGGGCCGCGGGTGGGTGACTTAGGGGGGATGGGGGGACGCGCCTGTACACTTACGAGTGCTTTATTACGCTTTTTTGATATTCATTATATTTTATTTAATTTAAATCATTATTATATGTTTGCTCTATTATCGTAACCATGTTTGTATCTTATACATCTCGGGGAGGCCGGGGAGGCGAGGAGGCGAGGAGACGGGGAGGCGGGGTAGTGCAACGCCAGCGCGCGTGGCGTAGGTAAGTGTCTATCAACGAGTTAGTGTTAGGCGCGCACGCGAGGCGCGGGCGTGCGCGCGCGGGCGCCGCGCTGCCGCAGTGCCGGCGCAGTCGCCCGCGGCCGCCGCGCCGGGCGGTCCGGCGCGCGTCGGGCCGCCGACACTATTTGTACAGTATGTATATTTTTGTAAAATTCATTCTAACTTGTGGCAATATTATGAAATTTTAAAATTTATCTCTAATATCGATAATTAGTACAATTGTTATACACTGGGTTTTAACGATCGTTCATTCCCGCGCGTCGCGTCGCAGCGGGGGGAGGGTGCGAGTCCCGCCGCGGCGCCTCCGAAGCAATATTTATTATATTATACACGAAGACTATGGAAAGCAATAAACTAGGGCGGCGGAGTCGCGGCGGGGACGCCCCGCGGCCGCCTCGTCGCCTCGCCGTCTCGCCGGCCTCGTGATCTCGGCGGCCGCAGGGCGGGACTAGCGACGATAGCGCTTAGTGGTGGACGACAGAGTTCCGACGGGTGACGGAGTTCGAATCTAGCTCAATTTTATTGATACTTAATTATTATAATTATAATCGTAACACACGGCCGTCAATTACGCCCCGACGCGCGCACCGCCCCTAGTCCGACTGTCGCCGTTGCGTTGCCGCCGGGTCGCCGTCGGCCGGCGGCAACGCGGCGACTGCGCGACGGCGGCGACGACGCGACGACGACGCGGCGACGACGCGGCTCAAATGTTTGTACAGTTTTTAACGAACTTCTCGTAGTGGTCTAAGCAAGAATTATTTTAGTATATGATAAGATCTAATCGAATTACATTTAGTGTGGCGCGATGGAGCGAGTACTCGAACTTTTCAAAATTTCTTTTAAGATTGTGCGTGCGGTCCTCGTGAGGTTTCATTTGGAATATACCTAATATTAAATGTCTCATTGGAAACTGACTCCGTAGAATATAATTAGAAATTAAACAGGAAAATTTTAAATAACGAAATACAACCTTAATTTTAAGTAATGTATTATAAAAATAGGTATAAGGTAAAAAGTTATTAACATTGTATGGAAAAATTGTGACAAAATTATAGTCATTTGTAATATTAAAGTGGCGTTTTATTTGACTGATCCCTTGTAATATAAACCAAAAATCTGTTTACGTCGTCATACAGCGACAAACATTTCTGAGAAAAAAATTGATTTCATTTATTGAACTTCCTAGGTGTTACAGATACCCAACCTGCATTTCTGGAGTATCTCGGGGAAATTATTTTTTTACTAAAACCGATGCTATTTTCAAATGGTTGATTTATAAGACAAAAAATAAATTAAACAAATTGAAAATCTTAATTTTTATGTTCTTATTTTAATGTAACTGTGTTTTCTGCTATCTAAATGTCATTTTATACTTGAAGTTCATAATTTACTGTCGAATACTTCGCTAGGTACTTCACGTTGGTTTACGATTACGAGATCTAGGATTAGAATTTGTATATAATTTATTAACATGTAACAACAGCTCTATGGGAAACAAATAGTAGTACTGTAGTCCTTAGTAACGAACTGGCCAGGGATAGATTTAGAGTTAATTTGTACGAATGAGAAGTAGAAGCGAGAGGTATACCAGCGTTACCTCCATAGTTTGCGAGTAGATCTTCGCCTGCCTAGAACTATCATCAATTCATTTCTATTCGTACTCCTACTTCAAAGGTGGCAATAGTACAATCACTTGAGGTTTCGTTAGGTAGAGAGAGGAGCTCGGATGAGCTTTAATGCACGTTTCAAAGTTTATATTATCTTGTTTTCTTATCATCAGTATTAATTATACAGTTCTCGCGGCATCGAGTGTTTTTTTTACCGTCTCTACTAAAGACAAATTTCTGCAGAATACAGAAACACTAGTACTAAATGAATAAAAAAATCTTCTCAGTTTGGTTGTATTATTTCGATTTAAAATTAGACAAAACTTATTAAGGACACTTAACTTAAAGGACGTTTCAAATGTCATAATAAAATCTTGTCTTGTATATAAATTAAACTACTTAAGTTTTACATTAGACTCAACTTATTGACAAACTGATCTAGCAGTATGTAAAAATATATTTAATTACAGATACCGCTGCAGATTTACGAAGAAATACATATATTTATCAAGCCCGTAATTGGCCATATTTTATTACAATTTACAAAATATACTACTCGAATAATTTGTAAGATTTATTATAGATTTCAGTAAAATTATCATTTAAACTTAAATAATTCAAGCTATAAAAACATAAATTGTACTTATCAATTTTTTTTAAAATGTACGATTAATAAATGATAAGATATATAATATATATAATTTCATCAATATGAGAAATTTTTGTAGTAAATAATAACACATTACAACCAGATTATATTATAATTTGCGATTTAATTTTCTTTCTTTTTACTCTACATTTTTTTCAAATTTCCCGGGGAATAATTTTGTGAATGCTATGACAAGCTCGTGGGATATTGCCAATATACCTTATGCAGGGAAAGTGCTGCCAGTTGAAATTTGATAAATAAATAATTTTATTATTATGGTCTGAAAAAATTGACTATAGCGTGCAATTGACAATCAAAATGATCTTCGAAAATCAGCGGAGAACTTTATGATATGTATACTAAAACTATTGTAAACGTTAATTTTGTAAAATTTTATTATATATACTCTAAAAATTTATAACACAACACAATGGCAACGAAATTAAGTCGAAGTATTTTGAATTAATAATGACAGTGCACTGTTAAAGTTAAATTTACAAAATAAATATACCACAGCTGGCATGTATTGTAGCTAGACATTTTGTTTAAAATCTGCTTGACGACAAAGATAGGTTTTTTTTCATGCCAAGATACTGTCAGGTGACTTATTTCACAATAATTAAATAAAATATATACTTAAAAATTTAATATTACTTTATTATTTAAAATTATATATTATTCCATTATATTTAATTGGTTTTTTTTTTTATTTTTATTAGTGTGATCTTCTTAAATTACTCTACAATTGTTTATTACTATTCTTTGTGTCTCTATAAAAGAACCTCAGTTTGATGGCTTCAAAACCATAGACAAGTTGACTTGTCCAAGAGGTTCCCAAAAGATCAGTGGATTGCCTGTAGATTTCGGTGGATTGAGATGTCGGATATCGGCAGCGGTGACGAAGGGATTTCTAGTCAGAGTACGTATTTATTTACAGCGGTGTAGTGATCGAACCGCGTTCCGTTTCGCGCCGTTTCCACTTGCCGTCGCGAATAACGATTCGAACCTTCGTAACGTTCGAAAGTAAATATCTCATTGTTCCCGTTTCAAAATGGCGAATTCGGGTCTGTTATTAGTCGAGTGTTGAGGTCTCGGTGAGTTTGTGGTGCGGGATAGCGCTGCGGTGGCGGGCGACGGCGCGGCGGCCCGCCCGGCTCGGTGTTAGCGCCGGCGGAGGTTGACGACCTATCGATTTTTTCGTCTGCGACCTCCCGTCGGCGGGCGGGCCGGTGTCTGGTGGCGGCGAGGGCGCGAGGACGCGAGGCAGCAGCGGCGGCCCGGCGCAGGCGGAGGCGCCAGCGCTGCACTGCGGCGACTCCGCGGCCTCATCGTCAGCTGACGGGCCAGCACCATGGCAGGTCAGTGGCCGCGCTCTCGGAGCCCACAGCCCTCTGCCCTCTGACCACTAGTCGTATTGCATTTTGCTCAACGCTCCAAGGACTGTATTTGTTCGATTTTTTTTCGAATCACTTGGCCAACATTAATTGTGATGTGTTTCTTTGTTCCTAGTTTTGGTGACTGCCAGTGAGATAAGTTATAGTGTCCAGTGCTTTGTGTGTTAGTGTCAGTGCAACCATTTGCAGTGTATTTTTCGCCAGAAATCACATATTTCAAATAGTAGTTAATTTGGAACAAAGGAACCCAGAAGTTGCTTGCAATGCTTTGCTTGTAAATGACAGCTATATATTGATTGAATTTAACTACATACAATTTGACATTTTGTTGCTTATAGTTTTAGATGCTTATGGTATCTTAGCTTTTGTCACATATTGTAGAATATTCTGTGTTGATGAGCATTTGTTTAAAATTTAAAGGAGAATGAACTTGGATACTTTATATTAGTGCTGTGATAGTTGTGCAAGAGTAAGACTATATTAGCACTTCCTATATCCTTTGTACCATTAAAGCAGGTATCTAAACCAAGTCTTATATATTTATTTCCATGCAAAAGTTATGTATGTAATTTGTATGTAATTGTAGCAAACAGTTCTTACTTTTTTGCTAGTTACAGTATTGAGTACATTACCTCTCATTTAGTTTAAATGTCTTAAATATATATAAGATCAGTTTAAATAGTAATAAATAATGAAATAAACAAGCAAGCTAAGAATTATGGTAAAGTTTTTTTGGACTTTCTATATTACTATATCTTCTTTGTTCTTTATTACATATAAAATATTTAGTATTTATATAATTGACATTGACAGAAAGTCATTGTAAATCATCTAGCTAAATGAAATTTCATTTTGAGTCTTTTGCAAAACAGTATTATTTATTTGGCATGTTTTTTCTAAAAGCGAGACTGGTGATGCTCGAATTCTATTGAGAGACTCTTCCAAACAAATTGTATACTTTTGTAATATTTTATTACTGGGTAATTTTTATTTTCATTATAATACAATTTTATCATAGAATTTATCGGGCAGTACTCTTAGATAAAATTAGAGAGTGTATGCCGTTGTATTGTTATTTTGTGATTTTATGTAATAAAAAGTCTTAATCAAATAATAATACTTTATGATTTAAGATATTCACTTTATACGAAAACCAAATGCAATTTTTCTCATATATTTTTTGTCATTTAATATTAAGTAGAAAGATCCACTAAAGATGCTTTAGAAATATGCTAGATATTATTATAGATTCTCACAGAGAAAATTGTCAGTTTCATTTGCGACACCTATAAAATAATTTAGCTTTTGAAATGTGATTGTCTCCAAATGTGAGAATTATGCTGTCATTATTTGTTTTTTTATGTATTTTGCCTTAAATTTCAGCATTTTATTTTTTATATTTTGACACTGACATATGGGCTTCCTATAGTTTATGGGTAATAATTATAACTATTATTTTAGGTTCATATATAAGTGTTTAACTTAAAGAATTTAAAAAATATATATTTATAATATTTATAAGTAAATAGTATATGTTTATTTACTCTCTGGACTCTGTCATTTTTATTAAAATATTCTATTGGCATAATCCAGGATTTCTTATTGTTCCTTATTTAATTTGCATATATGTATATATGAATTGTAGATATGAATTTAATAATGACTTTTGTACGAATTTTAATGTAAATTTTTGGTTTTTTTAACTACATTTGTCCCGATAGAAATATGAATTATTTACAAATTATTTTTGATTTATATTAAATATTTGTATTTATATTTGATTTATATATCAAATATCCTGAATATAATATAGATTTCTTAATTTAAAAACATATATTTTATAATTTACATATTTTAATACATGTTTCAGGTTGATATGAATATATATGTAATATTAAAGAATTATTTTAAAATAATAATGTACTATGATAGTGTGACATGAGTGATCTCAAAATACAGCTTTTGATTAGTTGCTTTTGTTATACTCCACTGGCACATGTTAGGCTATCTCTCTGAAAACACTGCTATCATAATTGTTCTCAATTTTATGCTTTTTGTATTTAATTAATGTCATAGTTGCCATTGTTATCAATAAACGCTCCTTGTCCCGTTCATAGGCGAGCTCTTCGCACAAATCACCCAAATCGCCGTCCCTAGCGGTCAACGACCTTCCCACGTACCACGGACTAGCCTGTTTACTAAACTTCTCATTTGTTTAAAAGAGCTTCCTATATTCTTTGATCCTATCAAGAATCCTATTCATTGGCGGTTTTAGAAATATTTAATCTCAAACTATTACTAAGATTTAAAATAATCTTAAGGCATTTAGGTTTCACGGCTATGTCAATGAAAATGATCCACCGATTGGCAATCATTTAAGGTCGAAGAACGAATTTTGCTAACCGATACACTTTCACCATTGACCTAACCAGTGGTATTTCATTTGAATATATTGGTTAATTATTGTGAAACGAAAAATCGCGAGGTGCTAACCGCGAGTTTAGTCCCACTCCGTCATTGCGTCACGGCATATTAACATGCTGTCATTGCATAAGGACGGATCCTTCTACATTAGTATCGTCTATTGTTCACTGCAGCTGTGGGAGGATGGACCGCTCAATATTATTGTTATATTTATTATCATGTTAGTTGATGTATAAGATTTTTAACATTTTATTTGTCTAGCTTAAGTTAACTCTGTAAATAAAATGATAAATTATATAAAAATATATATGAACACAGGTAACAACTGTATTGGATTTTACGACTTCAAATGAATATATTTAAAGTCTTACAAGTTGGATAAGTAAGTACCCGTGGCAAACGGCAAATG